>RJWJ010000255.1:0-37492 GCA_004363605.1 Indri indri
AAAAATAGAAAGAAATTAATTGGACAGCTAAAAATATATATAGAAAAAATTAGCTGGGCATGGTGGCGCATGCCTGTAGTCCCAGCTACTCGGGAGGCTGAGACAGTAGGATTGCTCAAGCCCAGGAGTTTGAGGTTGCTGTGAGCTAGGCTGACGCCACAGCACTCGCCCCAGGCAAGAAAGTGAGACTCTGTCTCAAGAAAAAAAAAAAAAAAAGAAGACACCCCCCCAAACCCTTGATCAAAAAGTTAAGCTGCTTGTTTTTCCTTCCTAATTTGATGTATCCGTAAGCTTTCAAAATATATAGTGATGATAAATCAGAAACTAAATGAAAGAAAGAAGACACTTGCACATATTAGGGCAGATAGTACCTCAATTTTTTTCATTCATATATTGTCCAATATATGGCATCAGTGTTATTATGTGTTATACAGGAAACCGAAGAACTATTTATTAAAAAGTCACACAATCACAGTTATAACAACAATTTAAAAAGCCACATTAGCCCTTAATCTTCTCTTTAGTTTAGTATGCCATCTAAGCCAATGCTTCTACATTTTGATTATACTCAGAAATGTCAGTATTAAAAGTTAGAAACCAAGTCTGTTTCCATTTTAGCTGAAGTATAGGAGGAGGGGCACAAAGAGTGCATTAAATCTGAATTTGAGCTAATATAATCAGTGACTTCATTTGTATTAAAAAATGTAAATGTTTCTTTGAAATCTGACTTGGTCTTTGAAAAGGAAAAGTACTTACTGAGAAATCTGCATTGACAGAACAAATACTACTTGCAAAGTAGAAACCAATATTGTTGGCTTGAGTAGATCTCAAGTCAGCTGTGAAATTCATAATCTTTTATCCATAAAATAGCTTCTCCTCTGAATGACAAAATTATTTTTGCACTGGGTGTTTGCCATGTCTAAAGACAAAAGGCTCAGTGTACACACCTGAGCTCCAACTTCAGGCTGGATTTCCAAGGTATGGTTTTCTTAGGGGTCACAGGTGCTTCCATTCTGAATTATTCACTGTAAATATTGTTTTAATAAGTCAGATGTTATCTAGTTTATTAGAAAAGTCCATACATAGTGCTTTAAAGAGAAGCCCTAGACTACTCAATGAATTCACTGATATTTGGTTCTTATTTTGTGTCAAAAATTTTTAGGGTGTCCTATTTTCAGTTCTTTTAAGTCCCAATAGATTAGTTATTCAGTGATGAATTTAATTATATTATAAGACAGAAGTCTAAAAGCTTTGTCCTATTTGGTATTAGGTTTAATTTTTAAAGTACCTGCCATTCTTTAATAATCATATGAGTTTGAGGTTGCCAGTGATTTTCACCTGTCTCATTTTAAATAACAAAACCATGAGGCAACATGTGTGGGCCAATTCAGCCAAGAAAAATTAAAGTAAGGCTAATTTGCTCATGAAGGATGAAAAAGGTTATTTTCTAAAAGTTCATTCTTACATGGAGAGACAGAAAATGGGGTAGATCATTTTTTAACTTTCTTTATAGCTCCCAAGGGCAAAAACACTGGGGATTCCAATGCAGAGGAATCTCTTTGTCTTGTTTCTCACAACAAAGCAATTTGAATTTTTCAAAGCATGGGCTTTGGTAATAATAATAAGAAAATCAAGCCACAGTAGTTTTTTTCATGAAATTGTGACCTGTGCTTACTAGCAATCAGCTTGTCATTTGATATGAACTGATCTAGTAACAAAGGAGATTTTTGGCATTGGTTGTTTAATATTAATTGCTAATGGGTCAAGTTAAAATTTAAAGTATTTTGAATCCATTGACCTGAAATTATGACTTGAATCTTAAATTTGACAAGTAAGATTTTTCTTGTCTCTGGTATGTATTTATGATATTGTTTAATTTTAAATCTAGTTATTGTATTATCATTGAAATTACATGAACAGATTAAAAATAAGGTTACAAAATTCAATGGCTATTTGATTTTTAGGGCCCTGGATATTGAACAAACATTTGTACATTGAGTTTTAAAAGATTTGCCAATCATATCTGCTTTAATTTAGCTCCTTGGTTAAACCTTGCAGGAAGAATATTATTTAAATAAGAGTTGATAGATGTGTAAGTCATTTCTGTTTCATATAAAAGATTCAAGCTATGCATGGTGACATGTACTTGTATTCTCAGCTATGCAGGGGAATCAGTTGAGCCTAGGATTTTGAGGCCAATCCGGACAACATAGTGAGACCCTATTTCTAAAAAACAAAAAAAGGAAAAAAAAATCAACTCTTCAGTCTCTAAAATCATATTTAAAAATATTTACTTGTTTTGCCTAATGGTAAAGTGGATACAATTTCATTTTACCAAGTTAAACTCTAAATACAATTGAACTAATGAATACCATTCTATTAATGGAGGATGGATATGTATTTAGCATGCACTGAACACTATGATAGGCACTTCCCATTTCATAAAATTGGCTTAGAACCCGTTCTTCAGAACACAACATACCGATAATAAGAAGAGGGAAATTTAGAGGAGCAAAAGAAATAGACTTTAATTAATAAGATTGGCTTCTATAGCTCTGTAAAATTGTTTTCCTCTGGGGTTCAAGTAGAGAGGAGGGACATTTTTGTTTATATCTTACCCAGCTGCAAAGAGTGAAGAAATCCCTGAACAGCAATGCTGAAAATGGCTTTAGTTGGCTCCCAGGGACTTTTGACTCATTGCATAAAGAAATAATAAGTACTACATATACCTACAGTTCATTGCTACCACTACCAGTTTTGCTTGATCTTTGGAATATTTTCAGCTCCCATTTAATCAAAGGTAGTTTAAATCTCTGGAGAGCCCAGAAAATTTTCAGCCCTTTCAGCCTTTTTCACTTATTTAATAAACCACATCGTCCTTGATCCCTATTGTACTCTGTTGAAAATTTACTTAATGTGCACAGATCTGAGTACCTTTTGGGTTTCTCTCTCTAGGGTTTAGTTGACAATTTATTTCAGTGTGCCAGGTCAGAAAAAGCATTCTGTCCAGAATGGGTAAACAGAAGAACACATTTTTTAGTTTCTATAATTATGATGAATATAACCAGCCTTCTCAATATGCCATATCTTTTCTGCTGCATCTTAATAGATCTATGGCTGTAATCTTGTATGTCAGAACTTTCAGCTAATTGGGATAAGTTATGTATGTTTACATCACTGGTATGATCTGTAAAATGTTATTTTAGCTGAAGTTATATAGGCAAACCCTTTCTAGATTATAATTATTGATGAATTTGTTTGCAACAGAAGACTCTGCTGAGGTATGGTTGGATATCACATTTTGCAAATATAGAGAGGAGGTAAAAACTTCCAGTTCATAATTATACTGGATACACTAAACTAGTAGTATATGTCATAGGATAGTAAGTAGGGAAATGGAAATATTTTCACCTAAATTGTATAAAAAGAATCTAGAGGTCAGTAATCTCTGGTTTTGTGAGTTTTAACAACAAAAATAAATATGCCTTTCAATAAACTTTTGCTTGATATACATTTTTGTGGCATGATAGGCTTATCAAAAGCTTTCATTTCTTATATTCAAAACACACACGAGAGGTTTACAGAAAATAGTTACAAGAGAAAGAGCATTCAGGGCTTGATTTCAAAGTGCTGCTGTTCAGAGGGATAACCAGTTGTGGAAGTATGTGGGTATGACAGACATGTCATGATTAATGCATGATAATGACTTAAGTTGGCTGTAAAGTATAGAAAGCTGAAGAAGAGAAACGTGGCCACTCTGAAATGTGATTAATAAAACTTTAATGAGTTTCAATTAATTTGTCCCTTTCAGACCAGCCAAACTGTCCTGGTATTGAGAAACCAAATAGCCATAGTTTTGTTAGAAACTCGTCATTCTAAGTAACATTCTTTCTTTCAAAAATTATATACCGTTATGTATGTATGAGATTCATACATGGATATGTGAAAATTTAAGTGTAGAGTGAACCTAAACACTACTGATTAATGATGCAGATGGCTGTGAACAAACTGGAAATGCTTTGGGGTAGTATACACTTAAGGGAAAAAATGTGGACTCTCTCACTCCGGCGAGATTCAAATAAGAAGATCAATGTGTAGCAATAACTTCCAGATTTTTTGACCCAGAATTAGTGTTCTGGACAAACTGAGTCCAGAAGCTTCTCTTTTGGACTCTCGTTCGATAAAACTTTTTTGCTGACCCTTAAAAAATGAAATATGGTATGGATAGATGGATGGATTGAGGGATGGTCTGGTAGATTATAACAAATAAGTGAATACAAATTTATTAATATTTCTCAAATTGACAAAAAAATTCTAAACCCTTATTTCTCTCTCATCCCTTTAAAATTCAATTAAAAACACAGTGCAGGGGTACTTCTAAACATATGAAAGACTAATACTTCAGTGAAAAGGAGTGTTCTCTTTGAAACTGGCATAATGCAAGACATTTTCAGCATTGTGTTTCGGGCTCATGTGTGCAAAAGGTGTTATTTTAATTTAGGAGGATGTTTATTAAAGCATATCACATTTATATAAGACCTTAAAGTCGATGTTAAAGTACAACTTATAGGTTTACAAATCACAACTGCAAATGCACTTTCCAAATTGGAGAATGGAGGATAGAAGTCACCTTAATAGAATTGGCCTTAGTAATTAATTGTCAATCAAGACATTCTTGACTTTTAGTGTGGTAGACTTTGTAATCTATAACTGTCAATAAAGATGATTGACAAAATTGTGTCTTGAATGTGCAATTAATCATTTGCTCCCATTATGTATTAATTGGTTAAATTCTTCATTATTCCAAGAACACAAAAAGCCCTATGGCTCTTGGTTCATTTCTGAAATTTTAAGGTAATCTAAAGCAAAGTGGCTATTCATTATTGAAAAATTGAAAACCAAAATCTCTGCAAAAAGAATCTTTATGGATTTATTCCTTAAGACTTGGGAATCGAAGGCAAAAAAAAAAAAAAAAAAAAAATCCCAAAGAAATGGTTCTTAAATTTTGTCACAGAAATGCCAAAACACATTTATTTTATTACAAAACTAAGTTATATTTTTCCCTTTTAAATTTTTTCACTAAATATCTTCACTGCCCCAGTGACTTCTGGTTCTTAAACAAACAAAAAAAAAAATTAAAAATCTCTCTGTGTTTGTCTGTTATTCTTTTTTTTTACAATCCACTGAAAACATGATTTGCTGGGGCACATCATAATCAAGAGGCCTATTGTATTAAGGGAAAAAACACAAAAGAGATCTTTGGAAAGATTTTGTATTTGTAGAAGGCTGGATTTGTAATTCCTTTAGGGGAAGAATGTCTCATTCAGTTTTGTAACTAAACACTTCCACTGTCACTAACCACTTGGTCCCGAGCACTTAGTAGGCACAATGCTAACAAAATAGCAAACAAACAGGCAATATGCATGCTTCACCTTAATTCTTTATATTAATACATCTGCATACTTTTTCAATTCTGCGGTGCTACTGTATTGCTGAAGCAAGTCTTTATTCAACAATAATTGACATGCCAGAGTATTTCCGGAGGTGCTAGGGACTGGGTACAGGAAAGGATGCAAGGTACAGAGTATCCTATAGGATCTGCTTACCATGTAAAGTGATCACTTTTCCCTTGTAGAAGAGGAAAATGGGTGATTACCTCAGCAAATCTGTTCATGATTAGACTTATAAACATAGTAAAACAATTCTAAGCAAATGAATTACCTGTTAATTTATTAAACAAATGTTTATTTAATATTTGTTAAATGAATGGCATTATGCTAAATGGTACCACTAACTGTGTGGACTCTGCAACCAGCTTGCCTGGATTTGGACCCTAGATCAACCACTTGACTTCTCAATGCCTGAATTCTACATCTGTGAATACAAACGATATTATGTTCAAAATTATTGCGTTATTTAATGAATTAATATAGTAAAAGCAGCCAGAATACTGCCTGACACATGATGAGTGCTACAGTGTGTTTGTTATTACTGTATAGGTTCTGCTGCAAGTGAAAGGCTGAAATTTAAAATGACTTAAACAAAATAGAAGTTTATCTCTTAACTCTCATGAAGGAGTCTGAGCAACAGATCTGAACAAGTGAGGTGGCTCTTTGCAGAATTTTTAGGAGTTCTGGCTCCTTTGGCATTTTCGTTCACTAGCTCTATGAGGTGTCCTCATCTGCTTAGTATGAAATGGCTACTCCATAGGAAGGGAAGGAAAAGATGAAATTCCCCTTTAAGAGCATGACTTAGGAGTGACTTCATCGCTTCTGGTCACATCCTACTGGCCAGAACTTAGTCACATGGCCACACTTAGATGCAAGGGAGACTAGAAAATTCCTTCTTTACATTGGATGGCCATGTGCCCAGCCGAAATTAGTGCTTCGGGAAGAGAAAGTTCTGCCTATATGGGGAAGAGAGGAGAAAGCCCATAGGAGGACAGTTTTCAGGCTCTGCCACAGATAAACCCACATGGAGTTAGCACGGAGATGGCTTTCCCACCCAGAGTTGGTGGATTATAGGTTCTATTTTTCCATAGTACACTTGAGTACATGCGAAAAAAGTACTTCTGTGATTTTCAGTCATATGAAAATAACTATAACTCGAACTGTTATTTATAACTAAGATATTTCTGGCATCACTAAGATCAGAATGGTCTTAACCAATTTACTTACTCCAGCTTCTAAAAGTTAAAATGACATTTTTAAACTTCAAAACCAACAGTTCTTTTTTTTTTAATACTATTAGCTTTCCTGGTCTCTCAAATATTCATTAAAGCCTCCGTTCTCTCAAAAAAAAAAAAAAAAAAAAAAACCCTCTTCTCTTTTTTTCTATTTCTCTAATCCACCTCCTTTCTAAATTAGTATTGTTTCTTGCCCTCTTCCCTGCTGTCTTCTATTTCGTATTCAGGATTAGATGATATATAAACTTCCCAGATGCCCAGTTGGTAGCCTCTGCTTTAGGAATCATAGTGATGGGAGTTTGATCCTTTGGTCTTTTTTAATCACCTTCATAATTCTTCAAAATCCATCACTTGACTCTCTTTTCCCTAAGCACTAATTTCAGAAGCCTTAGATTTGTTCATAAAGGCTTAATGGATTATAGACTGTTTGTTAGCCTAAGGAAATAGGTTTTATTTAAAACATAGCCATTTCAAAAGAACTAGAACAAAGATCAGCAGGTTTAGTTGGACTACTTTTTATTGCTTTATGTGGATATACAGATTCACCACATTTCTCCCTTCAACTTTTTAAAAATAGGGAACAATTTGAATAATAAAAAACTCATTATTCACAAAGAGGGCTCATAATTCATACCATGTTCTTAGTATGTATTTAGTATGATTTATTTATTGAAATTTTAATAGAATAGAGATGAGTTACTAAATGGAAAGTAAGTGGTGAAAAAAAACACTGTATGAAATATACCAATTCCTCGGGGGAAAAAAACATTTTTTGAAAAGTCAGTGTTTTTTTTTTTAACCCTGGGCAATGACCAGGGTATGAAACCATCTTTAGCATTACTTTATTGAGTAAATGAGAACTGCTAAAATGCTGCTAGAGAGGACTGGATGCAGATATGGAATAAATGTATTCTTAATGTATTATCATTAGAGCCAATATATAGCAGATGACAGATTTCTAGCTGATGTAGAAATTCAGCTCTCCTGCCATTTATAGCTTTCCTACTTTGGAAACATATTGGAGAGGAAGAGAGGATGCAATTGTATAAAGCCAGAAGTGTGAAATCTTCTGTGTATAAAAAATAAATCCATAAATAAGCCATTTCCTGAAAGGGTCTACATGATTATGTAGCCCAATTCCCCAAAGTGCTGGCTCAGGGGTCAGATCAATTTTGAAGATAATAAAAGGATGGCATTTTCTCCTGCATTATGCCAATATCTTTTGAAAATTTCATATCTACAGAAGACAGGATCATTACATTTGAAAAGTGGACAGGCTACCTGTAGAGAGCATGTATTATCTGAAATAAATGTTCATTTCAAAAGGAAAGTTTGAGTGACTTGGGGTTAGCAGCAGAGACACCTCTTAATCATAAAAATCAGTTTTAAGAATCTTGCAAAAAGCAAGGAATATATCCACAGACAACTAAGCTACATCCATTTCACAAACATTATGTGTAGAATAAGGCATTGTAAATAGATTTTGTAACAAATGATTAAAGCTGTGTACTTAGAAGAAATTTCAGAGCCAGGTCTGGAGAACCATTCAATAGGAAGGTATTTATTGAGAGTAGAATCTCTCTTTTGGGAAGAAAAGTGGTGGATAAAATATCTTGTTCAGGTTCTGTGGACATTTTAAGTTGGTGATTTAGCTTGGTCTATAAAGAAATTTATAAAAATAGAAAGGTACTGCAAAAGTCTAGCAAGAGTCTTGATTGCTTATCTGAGTTTCCACATAATTTTTAGGATTTCTCAATGAAAATTTCCCTGGTTTCCCCAATCCCGGCAAACGCTCAAGAAAAAAAGCAGACATCAAACTGAGGCATCTTAGCCTAAAGGATAGTGTTGTTTTAGAATTGGAAAGCCAGAAAAGAGTACATTCAGTGTCTAAATCTTGAACTGTTTATATATATATGTGTATATATATATATATAATATGTACATATAAATATGTCACAATCGTTGTTTTAATTCTTTGGCACTTTAGCACTTATGGCAATTTCATCATTGAATTAGTCGATATTTCAAAATTACATATTTTTATTTGATATTAATTCAATATTAATATTGAAATTAGGTTTATTAGGAAAGGTTAAGAATTGAGATGTGCTAATCAAGAGAAGAGAAAGGTAAAGAGGAAACTACCCCTGAGCCACACTGGACTATTCGATTTCCTGAATATGCCTACTGCCTGGTTTTTATTGCATCTAATCTTTTACCAGGTCACACCTTTGCCATTACACATGATTGAACTCCTATGCATCCTTCAACATCCATTTCAAATTATCTTTTTGGAAAACTTTCTTCAACAGTGTAAGGAAAAATTTACCTCCCTCTTCTGTGCCTGTGCGCATGGTTTATATCACCATTGTGTTCACTTCAATATAGAGTCTTAATTATTCTAATGTTGTATATCCCGGGAATTAGGTACATCTTCACTTAATTACCATCTGGTGTTTCTCTTAATTCTTGGCACTTGAGGCTCCTACTGCAATGTCATGGCAGAATGGAAAGAGAATACAGACTTTGAAGTAAGGCAGACCTGGGTTTGAACTTGGATCCTACACATATTCACTTTGTACAAATTACTTATAACGTTGATGAGTTTTAGCTCTCATACCTGTTAAATAGAGGCAACAAAATATATTTTATAGAAAGTTATAGGATTAAAAAAATGGTAGAAACTGTAAGTATCCAATGGACTTTAGTTCTTATTTGTATTTATAGCTAAACTGACAAGTCCGTCATCCTTCATCATCAAAGATGTTAACCACAACCCTGTGGTGATTGCATGAAGTCAGTAACTTTTTTTTTTTTTTTTTTTTTGAGACAGAGTCTCACTCTCTTGCCTGGGGCGAGTGCCGTGGCGTCAGCCTAGCTCACAGCAACCTCAAACTCCTGGGCTCGAGCGATCCTAGTCAGTAACTTTTGAAGCATTTGCTTTCCTCACTTATTCTCCCAGGGCTCCCTTTGTGTAGAAAGTCAGATGGATGAGTGGCAAAGGCTTAGACTACTGTATGAGTGTGGTATAATAGCTCTATAATTAGGTGTAATCAATCTATAATTTATCCAAAATGAATGCATATCAAGTAGGCATGAAACCTAAGCATTCCGTTCATCTTCATATCGTCATCGCGAGTATTACTGACATGGTCTGCCCAGAAACGTTGTGCCCACTGAGGAAATTCACCTAGTCTGTGCATCTGGAGTGATGGCTTCTGTAAAGCAATCATTCTGCACTTTTGCATATGCTGGTAATTAAGATAGATTTAAAGGTGCTGCTCTATTTAAATAACTTCAGGTGAATTCCGGGGAAATTAGTGTGTTAAACTAGTGAAGATTTTACAAGGAAGTGGTGGTTTGTCCTCTCTACCAATTGTCTTTCAGTGCAATAAAAATTTAGGATTTTCTCAGTTATTTGTGAAGTGGTCTGTATGGTGGTTTTGTGAGAAATTCCCTCAAGCCTACTGACTTGCTCACTCTTTAAGAGTGTTTTTTTCATCCTCATTGAAACTTCAAGTTATTTTTGTCAGATTGCTTTAGAAATCAGTCAGTCTGGAAATCTTCCAAAAGACTGGTTTGAAATTTGGTAAATTAAGCAATGACCAGAGCACAGAAAACAAAAACAGGAACAGGAACAAAGTGAGAATATGGAATATAAGAAATATGCATGATTCACCCTTTCTAGGTGTATAACACACAGGCAGAATGTTTCCAATGGTTAATAGTTTGCCCAATTAAAATGCTTACAAGTCCATAGTCAGGACTGGACTGAACAGTAAATTTCTAAGAAACCGTTCCTCTTCTTTCTCTCTTTGAAATCTTATTGTCTGTTCCTTCATCAATTGCTAGAGATAAGCTTTTACCTAGACAGATCTGAGGTTTAAACTTTCCCAGGAGAATTTGGAATTTTAAAAAAGGGGCTCTTCGAAAACGAAACATTCACTACCCCAGTGTCTTCTTTTCAGTGATCAGTGATGATGCTTCTTAGGCCAGGAGGTTCTGATCTATGTTACTCATCAAACCACATGGATCAGCCTATTCCAACAAGACAGGAAACATCTCATCCTTCAGGCCTAGCTCAAACACCATTTCTTCTCCAGGAAGTCTTTCTTAAACTCTATCTCCTCCCCAGCCCAGGCTGGATCAGGCATTCCTTCTGGGTACTTTGTTGTATCATCTATTTAGGTTTCTTTCTCCTTCACAGTGAACTTCACCGGTACAGAGAAGGTACCTTATCCAACTCGTCTTCAATTCTTAGCATAAAGTAAATATATAAATGATTAAATTGCTATTTGCTATTTCTTGATTTCTTTTTATTTTATAACAGAATATAAAGCATTATAAATCTATGAAATTGTTCTGTTATTGTTTTTAGGTATTTTAAATAATTTGATGTTATTATTGTTTGATCATAGTGCAAACATTGAGCATTTCCTAGAAAATGAGAATTATAGATAATGTACAATTGCTGTACAGATAACTTGATGGTAAATTAAGCTATCTTGTCACTCTTTGAAGTATTGCAAATTAATTATTTTGCTTTTATTTTACTCTATAAATTGACACATTCAGTGGAAGTGGCCACAAAGTCATGAAACTTTTTAAAAAAGCTTACCAAAGGTTCCAAATGAATGCTGTTCTTTTAGGAAGTCACTTGGGATTGTATATATTACTGCGTGGATACTGATACTACTCAAAGAAGTTTTAGAATACTCCTGAAGTCAGAGCCAACTTATTAAATGAACAGGAAGTCAGTTCCATTTCCATGAACACAAGCTTTTCAGGTTACAAAGAAGAGACCCATTTAGGCCACTGCAGGAAGTGGGAATTTAAGAAAACACAGGAAACCTTCCTAGCAGCCACATAGACAGGCATTATAAATAACTATTAATAGAACATGGTTACACTACTTGTGATATCATAGTGAATCCAGTAAACTGGTCACCTTCCCATCTCCCTCTGCCCCAGGGAGAGTACTATTCATGTGGCTCATATCCCTGTCTTTATTGCTTTCTGAGGATGTACTTCTTTTTCTAATAACCCCTACTTATTTCTACTGACCTCTCGTTTCCCATGTCTCTTTCCTCTATTTCTCCTTTACTTATACTACTGTATTATGTCTTCCTAAGAGAGGTACTATTTGGATTAACTTTCTAAGAGAAGTGCTATTTGGATTAAATCCAGAGACTCCAACCAGATGGAGTTCCCTACCATACTCCTTCACATATCCCTGCCTCCCTCGTGTCTTCCCTATGGAGGGCTACCTTTGCCTTTGGTATAGGGCGTCTGTAGTCTCTCCTGGACAGAGTGGCATGACATAAGGCTTGGAATATTATGTGTTTGGAATTCCTATGCCCACTTCCTTTAGAAAAGTCTATGAATGTGGAAGGCACTTTGGGTCAAGGACTATCAGTTGTGTATTTTTTTATAACTTCTTGGGCATATTGATCAGAAGTGGTCAGAGAGATGGAGAAGAGATGTGACAATCGTAAGTCTGGAGTGAGCATCTAGATGTCAAGCAGGAGCCAAGACAATTTAAATGTGGGTGAATGAGGCAGGCTCATGGATGGCGGAAGGCAATAGAGAAGGGGATAATCATACAGACACCCAAAATATTTGAGAACTAAGTGTAGGAATAGAAAGACTTGGGGTATGTACACTTAAGGGCACAGATAATGGATGGATGTGTATGTCTTCAGCTGGTTTTTATTGCTTTAAGTTTCATTAGCCTCACTGTATATGGAACCAGCTCAATTCATTTCACTTATATATTGAGGTCACCTTCTATTCCAGGCAATGTGCTTCTCTCTTTTATTCATTGACTCTAGTTCTGAATGACTTAAGATTACAAATATGACCAAATCCAAGTTTAACAGATCAAGATTTGGCATCCTTGAGACTATTTAAAAGGTAATCGAAAGAAGTTCTAAATGCAGCATCAAAGGTACACTCCAAATATATTTAGAGCGCTGGCAGATTCTTTGGGACAAATTTCAAAGTGACTCCTTTGAAGGGTAAAACATTCATGTTGATCTGTAAGTTCTGGTATGTTAGTGGAAAAGAAATTGGTAACATTACTTTTTAGCCATATGTTGCCTAAGTAAGTCTTGAACAGTCTAAAGGTATCCTTATTCTTGTTGAGCCCACCCAGAGCTCTTGTACGCTTTTCCTAATAAGCAGGGCCCCAGATCTGACTATTAGGAAATGATCAGTTTTTTATAAAGGACTCAAATGGCTGACAAGGGATCCTCCTTTAAATTGATAGTAATACATTTTAGAACCTGTTAAAGGATGAAAATGACTGATAATGCTTTCAATCAGGTATTAAACTTTTTTTTCCAAAGAGCCAGAAAGTAGGCTTTTGGGCCATAGTTTTGTGTCACAACTACACAACTCAGATATTATAGTGCAAAAACAGTCACAGACAATATGTAAATGAAGGATGTGGCTTTCCAATATAACTTTATTTATGGATATTGAAATTTTAGTTTCACATAGTTTTCATGTGTCACAAAATATTATTCTTCTTTCGATTTTTTTTTTTTTTGTCAACCATTGAAAACTGTAAAAAATATTCTTTACTCACCAGCAATACAAAAAGAGGCAGTTGGACGGGATTTGGCCCATCCAACAATCTTTGTTTGCCAACTCTTGATTTAAATGAAGAAACTGGCTTCTTGGAATTTCAAGTCAAAGGGTGGTAACCTGCAGGACGGCTGCAGAGTCAGGGAAGCTTCCAGGAGCCACACTGTGGGTGAGTTATTTGCCATCCTGGTGTAAAGCACTTAAAGAGTGCCATTAAGGTTTAATAAGCTGGCTATGCAGCAGTAATGCTGTGCATTAGAACCTTACAGGGCTGCTGTGAAAATGCTTACTCAAGGCTCTGCAGTCCTCGTAAATACCAACAGTCCTTTGTAGGCCCCTTTGTTTAGATGAAACGGGGTAGGAGGATTTATCGCTCCTGTGGCTTAAATTCCTGGACACACCAACTATACTTGCTCTTTTCAAATAAAAGTCAGTTTGAATTTATTTAGAGATTTTGCCCTTATGGAAGAAATACGAAAACAATATGTCTGAGAGAGCAGGACACTCATCTTGTGAAAATTTTGCAGGGCCCCATAATGGTTAAATTGCTTCTAACTGGTATTGGGGAAATTCCTGTGTGACTCATAGAAGGATGGTCTTTCCAGGGTGCCTGAGTTCCAGGGATGAATGCTTCCCTACAGGCGGGCTCATGGGTGGCAAAGGCACCACTGAATATCTGGCCACCTCAGTCTCTCTCCCTGGCAAAGCATGGCCTGTTTAATAAATTACTACAAAGCTGGCCAAATGCCCTCTGATGCCTAGCATAGGGAGGGTGCCCAAGCACGCAGTTGAGGATACAGCCTTAAGCTAAAATCTCCCCTGGTTTTAAAATAGTTCTGCATATTTCATTTTGGTACTCAGAGGAAGGGGGATGCTTCAATAGATGCATGTGTCTGAGAAAGCAAAATAAAGCAAAATCAGATTATTTGTTGAAACTGTTCAGTTCCTGAAAGTAGGAAAGCATACGAGCCAATGTTTCCTAACATCAGATTTTTCCCTCCCTTAATTCAGAGACTTATTTATTTTTTTTCTTGCAACTTTGGTGGTTCAGCTCCAGAAGCAAAATGAAAAATTCCTTTCCCTCCTACAGTAAGCATACACTAGCATGATTACACTGGAGGATTTTTCTCTGCTGTCTTTCTAGAAATAGAAATATACTGGTGTCACGCGGCTACATTACATCCACATTCGCCTGGTAATAGTACCTCAGCTGCAGGCAAATGGGCTCGGAGATAAAATGCGGCACTGGAAAGGGCTCCATTGCCAGCCTCATTTGGAGAAAACTCTCATTATTTAGTCAGACTGTCAACTGCGTGCGGCAAAATACCTTCTAGAACAGCTACATTCATTTCTTGGCCCTACTCTTCTTTGTCCAGAGGAGATCTGATTTTTGCCAGTGTTGTTGTTTATTTCTTTAAAACCTAATTCCATTTCTATATTGGCCTAAACCAGCATTCCTAACTCCAAAGCAATCCAAAACAATAGATTATCGGGAACCCGCGAAACGGCCTCCCTCGGTTCCTTTCCACTGTACTGTGGGTGTGTGAGTCCAGGGCCTTTGCCTCTTCGCTGGAGCTCTCCTTACCCTGCTGGCTAGAGAACCCAGGAAACTAGCACTGTCTTATTTATCTTCCTCTCAGTTTATTAATCAGGAGTGATGCTCAAACAGTGCAAATTGAATGATTACAATAAAGCACAGGTTGGCGTTATGCTTATCACTTACATCAGGAACCGCGAACACTTAAAGAGGATATTTGAAAGGAAGTGTGATACTTAAAATTTTTTTTTTCTTGCTCTCGTGTTACACACAGAACAACTCGTGCAAAACAAACCCAATTGAATAAATTGCTTTTGTTTAGCAGCTGGTGAAAAAGAGCTTCTTCAATTTCAGATAACGTACTGGGTAAATGAAATAATTAAGTGCCACATGAATCTTGTCTTTTGTGGGGGGGAAGAAATGCTACTCATTTGCCATTAATTATCTTGCACAAGTGAGTTTCACCTGTTGATTTTTCCTTTCTTGGTTTTAAATGTGAACTTTCAGAGTTTGTACTTTTCGATACATGCGTGTAGTAGAGAAAATATCTGGCATTGTTTATTAAGAACAAATCTAAAAGCCATTTTCTCACTATTTAAGTTAATTATCTTGTTTAATTGTCTTCCAAAACCATCTCCCAAGTTCACTTAAAAATTAATTTCTAATTGTTTCTTAGCATATAAGCGCTAACAATAACTGGGTTAGTTCAGGAAACATTATTGCCATTTGAGGTTTGGAATTCTGAATATTGTATTTTTCCTTGTAAAAGATTAATGAATTTGCTAAGGGTTAGCTGATTATGGAATGTACAGATATCATATTTCCTTCCTGTGCACTGAATTCAAGTGTCTTGACCCTACTTGAAATCAATAGCAATGAGGTCCTGTTATGTTTTATAGATAAGTTATATACATAGCTGTTTATATATTATATAGATGTCTTTGTAATGCATGTATTTGTACTAAGTAATTCAATCTAATTTAAGAGCTTGATTAATTAAGCCTACTTGAAAAATCACAGCTAATAATAAATTGCATTTAGAATTATAGTGAAATGACATTTACTTCATGTAGCAGGAAAGAAGCCAAATAATATAAAGCTTTGGCAAATATGTCAGTTTGGTTTCTAATAAGGTGTCTCTTCTGTCAGTCCAGCTTCCCACTGCACATTCATATAAAAAGACAGTGAATAAGTAAAGATTTATGCGGAGAATAATATTGGGGGAGAAATAAGCATTACTACCATAAATTGCCTAAACATCCTAGAAGGGAACTTCACCATTGTGGGGGAAATTACAGTTACCCAGCTTCAAACATCTTGGTTGCATTGTAAGAGGGGCACCTAACAGCTACGTCTTTTAATAAATAATTACATGTAATACGTAAAACTTCAATTTATTTGTTGACTATTTCTTGGCTTTTTAATCTTAACCTTAGGACTCTGGTAATTTATACATTCATATACATTAATTTTCTTCTTAGCAATTGGCTCCATTTAAATATGACTCAGTCTCCTCCAACTCAACATTTCCAAAACGAAGCTAACTTTCCATCCAATTATATTTCTCCTACATTCTCTAGCTCAATATGTTGTGAGTTGCTACTAGGTCACCAAATCTAGGAATTGTCCTAGATTTCTCATCTTTCTTACATCCTTTACTCTTAGCTACTCAATTGCTGTTTCTTATCTGCAGCTGTTCCCCTGCTATTTTTCCATCTGACTCTTCCTAACCATTCCAACCGTAAATGTCTTAATTCAAGGATCTGTCTCTTCTAACTAGGATTAGTACAGTCACCTCTTTAAAGGATAGCCTTTCTCTGACTTTATGCCCCTTTAAATAAATCATCCTTATGTCTTTATCCCAGAGTTGCTCAACCTTGAAATTATTGACATTTGGGAGTAGGTAGTTCTTTGTTGCGAAGTGCCGTCCTGTGCCTTGTAGGATGTTCAGCAGCATCCCTGGCCTCTACTCACTAGATGCCAATAACACTTCTCTCCCAGTTGTGACAATCAAAACTGTCTCCAAACATTGTCAGATGTCCCCGAAGAGTAAAATTTCTCCCAGCTGGCAACCACTTCTTTAGCCTCCTTGTTAAAACTCCTAGTGAACAGGTATTCAGTAAATGTTTGATAGAAAATTATTCATATGATACAACATAATTACATATTGTTAAAGCATCCACGATAAATATTTCTTTGAATTTTTGTTTTGACTGGATATTCAATAAAGCCTCAAAGATGTATTTAGGTTGTGCGTCGATAATATATATTTTTATTTTAGGTAGCTGCTGCTTTGTTGTGTCTGCAACTGCCCTCTACCAGTTCAAGGTCCTTTCCTCAATAGTAGGATGTCTTGTATTCTAAATTCAGATTATAAGATTATTTATACATTTTGATATATCAGGAAACGATAGTCCAGAAATCTTCCTAGGTTATTGAAGGAAAAAAATTTAATACATATTAAGTAATAGTTTTGAATGCCACCTCTTAAACGAATAAAGCAAGCTGCAACATATGGGAAATTGAATCTTCTTATCAGCAACTAGCACTTATTTTCATTTGTTTAAAATGTACTTTTAAATTTAACATATGATAGACTATGAGAATGATAAAATATGGAAACAGAGACAGAGACCATTTCATTATAATACGTTTGTACCCTAATGAAGACTGCATCCTAGAGTCAGATGGTAGAAAGCAAACTTGTCTTGAGAGACATGCTATTTTTGGTCATCTTCCCTCTGTTGCAGTTTCCATCTTAGGGAAATAAGACTTGCTAATATTCAGACAATGTGAGATCTGGGCAGTTTCCAGAAAAGAACATTCCTTTAAATAATGGTTAACATCTAAAATTAAAATTATATAAACACCTTTTGGAAGACAACAATAACTAATCTCTATCCATTTGTATCGTAGTTACCTTCCCCTTTAATACTTTTCATGCTTTCCAATGCTAATGGCATATTAAAATTCATAGAGAAGGTTTAAACATACTTGTCCTATCATTTTGAGAGGAAGAAAGTAGAGAGAAGATATTGTCTGATTAATTTTCAATTCAGGAAATGATATTAAATGTGAGACCTAATTGCACAAAATATGTAGGCACTGAATTTGAGTAGCTATAGCACGTAGTCCCTGAGTTATTTTTATTTGTTTTTATATACTTGTTGAAAAGTATTGAGCTTCAAGCTCAGTGAAATCATGTAAGGAAGTAATTTGCAAGACTGTACTTAGTGATGATCATAATATTTAGAATATTATTAATTACAAAGCACCTTCAATAAAACATATGTTCTATTCATAAGTCCTTTACACTTAAATGCCAAAATCAACATACATCTCTATTGTATAATAATAGCAATAATAGAAAGAGGCAGAAGAAGCAGCAGCAGTAGCAGTAATGAAAGTACTATTAATACAAAAAGCCAGGCTATTTCTTAGGGGCTAAAAATAATTTGTCAGTTATCAAAAGAACACTGAATTACAAACTCTAATTTTATTGTAATACTTCTGAGATAATGTTAATTCTTATATATTTATGGGAGTTCTTTGAAGTAGTTTTTAAATTATACAGCAATGACTTTTTCTCACAAATTTGGAATGCACTCATATCGATAAGATATCACAGATTTTTCTAGTTTTGATGGTTTGGTTGGTTGGCTGTTTTTTTTTTGCTTTATCATTTAGTCATTTACCTCTTTGAATGATATTTATGGCACATTCATACATTAGGATGTCTCAGCCCATCTGGCTGATATCTTCCTCTCTTAGTTTACTGGTTAACTGCTTCACATAAATCTCCTACTTGACAATGGATGAATGGGTAAAGAAAGTGTGGTACATGGACACATTGGAATGCTATCCAGCCATAAAAAAGAAAGATATCCTGTCATTTGCAATAACATGGATGAAGCTGTCGGACATTATGTTAAGTGAAATATACCATGCACGGAAAGACAAATACCATGTGATCTTACTCATATGTTGATTCTAAAAAACTTGGTCTTATAGAAGTAGAGAGGAGAATGGTGGTTACCAGGAGCTGGGGTGGTTGGGGTGAGAAGGTTGGAGGAATGTTGGTCAAAAGATTTAAAATTTTGTTAGGGGGAATAAATTGAAGAGATGTATTATACAACATAGTGACTATAGTTAACAAATATATCATATTCTTAAAAAATGCAGAGTGTGGATGTAAAGTGTTATCACAAAAATGATATAAATAACTGTGAGGTAATGCATATGTTAATTAGCTTGCTTTAGACATTCCACGACATGTATGCTTTAAAACAATATGTTGTACATGATAAATGCATACAATTTCATCTGTCAATTAAAAAGTAAATTTGGGGAGTAGGGGAAGTAAATTGAAACTCTTCTACCTAAGATATGTCTTTTCTTAGGTAGTTTTTTGTTAAAATTTTCTATTATTCTCTCTCCACACAGTTGCAAATTGAAAATATTTCATTCTGTCTTGCATTGCTAATTTTTCAAGTTTACATTTTTAAATAAGCTGTTTTGTAGAGTGTCAAATGAAATTCCACTTATTGAATGGTGAGCTGTTTGGTATTTTAAAACTCTTTTTCTATGGATCTTACTGTAGGTGAATGACTCTCATATATATATATATATATGTGTGTGTGTGTGTGTGTGTATATATATATATATATATATATATGTATGTATATATTCTGATGCATCAAATAATGTCCTAACAAGTGGCATGTAAGTGAAACAAACTCCAAATTTACAGAAGCATTTCATTAAGTAGAATTGCATTAAATTATTTCTGAAAGATTTTTGGCATACTGAAACATTTAAATCATACTACCTGCTTTCTTTTTTTTAAAGTAAAAATTTTAAAATATGTATATTTCTCACTTGACTATCCCATACTGTATGCAGCAGACACTCAGATAGTATCATTTTGTTCAACATCTTTTCATTATAATGTTAATGAGAAAAAAATTTATTTCTAGCCAGGGCCACTGTCTGTGTAGTGTTTGCACATTCTCCTCAGGTCTGTGTAAGTTTTCCCAAGTGCAAATCAAGTTCATTACCACGTCTAAATGGTCCTAGTCTGAGTGAGGGCAGGTGTGTGTGAGAGTGCATCCCCTGATGAAAGGGCGTCCTGTCCAAGGTTCGTTCCTGTTTTGCACCCTGAGCTTCCAGGATAGGCTCCAGCCAGCCACCCATAACCCTGAACTGGAATGCGTGGGTTGGAAAATGAATGAATGAATTAATGAATGAATACAAATTATTGTAAAATAAAAAATTTGAAAATATACAATAGTCATCCAAATGCATGATAATAAAGGGTGCGATTAAAAAAGTGCACAGTGAGCACTCCATATTTGTTATTGTTTGTTTTTGAACTGCCTGGTGGTGGGAGGCACGCCTTAGAATTTTCACATTGCAAGCGTTAATTCCTTGATTTAATCCACCACAACTACTACTGCCATCACTCACTGATTGACTCACTAACACTTGAGTAAATAATGATCTTGTTTTTATTGTTCTTTCATAAATGTATGTATAGCTCACATTTATTTCAATGTTTAATATTGGAAATGTTTTGAGTCTTTATTTAGAAGTTTGGGGATGTTTTTGTGACCAGAAATATGAGGTAGGAACTTAACTCTTGTTTTTATCAATTAGTTCATGGTAAAATTGGTTTTGATATATGTCTTTTTGCTTAAAGTTGCAGTTTTGAAGAATCTATCCAGAACCTTAAATGAGGACTTACTATGTACTTCAAAACATCTTGTATATGATAAATATATACAATTTTTGTTCCAATTTAAAAAATAAATAAATTTGAAAAGAAGAGGAAATGGCAAAAACAATCTCCTACCTTGTCACCCCATAGATTTTTCTGTATTAAGTGCGTAACTGTGGGAGGAGGCTAGCATGGAGTTGGTGAGTAAGGACAGCAAGAAGAGAAGTTGTTTACTGACTATAGCACGTTCTGTGGTAGACACTCCCCTATGTGCTGGTGACATGATATAGTCTTTCCCCTTACAGAGTTTATAGGCCATTGTGGGAGGCAGTCAATTATTAAAAGAATTCAAAATGCATAGTAGTTTAAAAACCATTGTAAGTGTCATTGAAGAAGAATTTAGGATGCTGTAAAATCATATAATGGGAGACTCTGCTCTAGTAAGGGAGGCCAGCAAAGGCCTCTATAGAGGAGCATCATTTGGACTGTGATCAGCTGGGGCAGTGGAATTCATTAGGCAAAAGAGAGAGAACTGGGTAAGAGATTCCAAGCTGATGGTCTAGCACAGGCACAGGTCTTAAGGCATGGGGAGAAATATTAATAACACTTCTAAGGAACTGAAATGTTATTGTTATCTTTCATCGATGGCTGTTGACTGGGAATACCAGGAGTATGTGAGATGGTCACTATGACTTCCAGGAGAAAACAGTTTCTCAATCTCGAATATGCAGTGAAAACTTAGCATCATAGGAACCTGTAAAACCGTTTGTTGTGCATCACTTACGCTTTTGTGGATATGGGAAGGAATTAAGAAAATAAACAATTCTCTCAAGAAACTTTACCCTGCTTGGGAAAAATAGAACATGTAGAGAGAGAAAGGGAAGAAGAGAGAAAAAGAGAGATTAAGGCATTTGCATAGAGTCTCCAAATCTAACCATGAGAAAATGAACCTGGAGTTTCTGATGAGAATGGATATAGAGACAGGAATTGTTAATAGGGGCCATAGATGATGTCTGTTGAGATACAGAAGGCATTTAGACAGAACATGTAGGTATAACAGGCAGAGCATATATTAAACCATGAACTCAGATTACAGATTCAAATATGTAGCAGTTAGGTATAGCAGGAAAAAAAGTTAGATAAGCTATGAAAAATAATCACAGATATAGAGGGCATCCAATATCCTTCTATTTAAGGAGTAACTCTAATGAATACTAAAGATTGTGTCAATGTAGTCTTCAATCTCTTATAGCAGATATCTAGTGCTAAGTTCAGCTCCTTTGTTCAAATTGAAGCCTTAAATTTCTGTACCAGAAAAGGAAATTGTTGATCCATTTCAGTATGAGCATTTTGTGTTTTAAACAAGAATGCTTATTTATTCTGAAGCATTTGCATAAAAATACTTTACTTAAATGTATTTTGGGGGATGGTGGCTTTTTATTTTGTTGAGGAAAAAGTATTTTTTTTCTGAGCATCCTAATAATTGTCTCTTTAAAAGAAGTTAGACACTGTTTATAGAGTAAGTGAAGCAAAATCAACAACGATAACTAACATTTGTATTATACTTTAAGGTTTAGACAGCAATTTCGTATTCCTTATGTCATTTTACAATTCTTTCTTGTATTCACTTATCCCACTCCTACTGTGTGCCAGGCACCTAGGAGGCTGGCAATAGAACAGTTAAGACATACACTGTGTCTTCCATCATGGGGCTTATAGGTCTCAAAAATAAAGAGAGATAGGTGAGGGTTATCCTAATATTCCCATTATCCCATTTATAATTCCTATTATAAATTATCCACTACTCGAAGAGTTTAAGCAAATATCCATGGTAAAAGAGATCTATTGTCTTAATTTATGCCAAAGAAGATGTTCATTTGATGACTCTTTTTCTTCAAAGTGACATTAGGGTAGATAATGTTGTTAATTGATAAATTCTCCTGATACTCAAAACACAAGTATATCTGTTTGCCTCACCTACTCAAAGTTATTTTATTGCACCAATTAGTCATCAAATTGTGGAAAAAATTGTAACCCAGATTTTATTTGGAAATGATTCATATTTTCAAAAAATTCATTTGATGTTGCATTATGAAAGGAAGTAATATGAAAATAGAAAGTCAATACTATGACCAAAATTATACTATTTATGCCACTCTGAATTATAATCTCCCCTCAGTATATGTGGGGGATTGCTTCCAAGTCCCTCCTTCCCCCATATACCAAAATCCACACATACTCAAGTCCCAAAGTGGGCCCTGTGGAACCTGGGGGTTAGGAAAAGTCGGCCTTTCATATACTTGGGTTCCACATCACTCAAATATATTTTCCATCAGAGTTTGGCTGAAAAAGATCTGTGTTTAAGTGGATCCGTGCAGTACAAACCTGTGTTGTTTCAGGGTCAACTGTATATCTTAATTCCAGGCTGTGACTAATGTCTTAAAAAACACTCTACATCACTGCCTTAGTGATCTGCCTGAAATTAAATATAACTGTTTCTCTCCTTCACTTAAAACTGGTAGATCCCCGTCACTTAAATGGTAAATTTCAAAATCCTCAGCAAGACATATAAAGCTCTGTATGACATGGACTCTCCTGTCTTTCCAGTCACATCCTCTGCTTCCTACTTCTGAATTAATGCTCCAAATATGTTGTATAATACAGATGGCAAAGACCACATGAAACTAAAAAGTATTGACTCTAAAATATTTTGATTAAATGTATCAATGTGTCATACCTCAGACATGAAGTAGAGCTTTGTTTTTGGTAAATGACTAATTTTATGATAACAGTGAAATTAATTTCTTAATAGCAATAACAATTTTTCTTTAGACCACACAGTTTAAAACTGTTTTACTGACATGTTTATTGTAAGGATGATGAATCTTTAAAGATGTTTGGGAAGGAGTTTGGGCTTCCTTCTGCTGATAGAAACCACTTTTGCTTTTGTTCTTGAGCACTGAAACTTGTAGATCATAGTACTAATTTAGGTTCTAAAAGAATTTGCACCAATTAATGAATTTGAGATGATTGGATCTCATTTCTGATCATTGCTTACCTAAATTCCTGGGTTAATTGGGAGCAGTTTATCATCTGTAAGCTCTTAGTTTGTGAAAGGGGAACTGTTCACTTCCTTCCTTAGTATGGGAACAAGGAACACATTTTTACCATTAATAATAGTATGTTATATTTACAAGATATTCATCAAGTCACCAGATGTTTTCCTGTGTATGTTCTCATTTGATCCTCAACAGTGCCACAAAAAAGTTAAGTGAAATTATTATGGAAAGGTAGGATTTGAATCCGCGCAGGGTCGTGTCCACTCGCCAAGGCTCTCTGTAGTACGTTCACATCCCCCGAACAAAAGGGACAGAAAAAGGTTTTGATGTTGTTGTTGTTTACTATTATGGATTTTTAATACAAAATAATAATCATGCAGTTTACCTTGGCCCCATTTAACATGGCACCCAAAATGCACAGTTTTTAAACCCTAACATATGACTGTTCAAAATGGCTTATAGATCTCCAGTATTTCAAAATAGAAACGAACAAACAAAAAAAATAAAACCACAACAAACCCAAACCAAAAAACCCCTCTCCTTCATAAATCATATTCTTTTCTCAGGAAAGACTCTGTAATGGCATCCTATGCCCACTTTGGACTTTGGAGAATATTGGCTTGCAGATCCCAAACTACCTGCTAGAGGGCCTCCCAGAGTCTGAATAATAGTATTTTCTGTGATTCGATATTAACTACATAGTCACTGCTTATTAACTGCCTATCATATGCTATATTTGTCTTAGGTTATCTTCATAGTGATCTTTGTGGTAGATATTTACTAGTCCCATTTTACAGACTAAGAGACTGAGGTTCTAATAAATTAAGTACAGTATGTGGCTAATCAGTGGCCAAGCTGAGATTTAAATTATAGCTTATTGAATTCAAAAGACTGAAGTTCATCATGATTCATGTTGGTAGTTTGCTTCTCATAAGTGGTGGCCTCAAAAAACCTCAGGAAATATTGAACTTGAAATCCTATTTAATTAAAGCAGTCTTATTAAGAATTCTTTTATAAAGTATTAAAGCATTTTTTAAAAAGTGAATTATTGACTCCTAATATATCTACTGTGCAAGCCCTGCTTGGCTGTTTCATAGAGTGATTTTTCTTAATGGCAGGGAAACCTGAACAAAAATTCCAAGATAAATTAACATTTAAAATTAAAGTTAGTGTTATGCCATTTTAAATTATTTTATACTCTTTTGAGATAATGATATTTTCAAGCCATCATTTCACTTCAACTTTTCTGTTTTCCATTGTGATTTATGAATCATTTAATATTTTATTATAGCTACTAATTTGAAAATGATTCTTGGCATTTTGTCAACAATAAGCAAATATTTTTTCTTTCTGAGTAGTCTATAAACAAGCACTATCTAAAGCTTTGTGGCTGTCTTTAATAAAATGATAAAACATTTTCAGTTTGATTTACTTATAAAGCTTCATCAGAATTGTTTCATGTTATTCATGTAAATATTTTAATTAATGAATCATTATTTTATTAATAGCTTTCCTAAACAAGGATAATCTTCATGGTCATCATGATCCTGTGGCAGACCACAAACAGTTAACATTGGCTGGAAAAAGAAGCCAAATGCCTACAGTATTTTTGGTACTTTATTCTTCAGTTTCGAATATTTTTTACTGGTGCCAAAAGTATTTTGCTAGCATGTAATGTGGAGTGCTAATCTTTATTCAGTTATACATTATACTGATATATTTTATGACTTTTAAGCAATTATTATTTAGATTGGATCTATTTTCACATTAAATGTAAAATGTTGACACTCATTATAAATTTGATGATGACCAATATCTTAGTGCAGTTTTATAGATGATTGTATCATCTGACAAGTGACTGATAGGTCATTTGGTGGATAACATACAGGCAGTAACACCAACACCATTATTTCTTTTTCATACAGAGCAACAATTTGAAGATTGGTTCTCAGGAAATAGGAATATGTTAGCTGATGGCCCCCAACAGATGATGCCGTAGATATCAGCCTGTTTCTTTGCATACATATTCTTTTAATTGTTAAAGTGTAAAATAAGAGGAGAGAAACTTCAACGTGGTAGGAAGGGTGAATGAATGGTTTGTGATATAAATGAATAAGCGTGACATTAAAATCTTAAGGATTAATATTTCAAGAGGACATTTTTTCGTAATTAAAACTCTGCTTCAAGATTCTTTTAATGATCTATCAGGCTAGTAAGGCATCATTAAATTCTTTTATGTTTTAAATAATTTCGTACTAGAATTATCCCCAAAAGGGTTAGAGGTGTTGCTTATCTCAATCTGCCCACAATATTTCACCACGCTCTCATTCAGTGCCATCTTACCTGCTACTGTTTTGAACATAAAGTGGTCCTTTGTTCAGTAATGCCTCATTTTCATCTTTCAGTTTTGATGCCTTTGTAGAATTTTTTCTAGCAAGGTAAAATGAGCTTGACCATGCTTCAGTAAGCTGCTTAATACTGAATGTAAATACAAAGCCTTATAGAGAGTTTCTATTCAAAAAATAGAGGGCCTTGGTGACCCTTTGGGCTCAATTTAAGTAGATTTGCTCAGATTCGAAGTGGTATATTGAGTTTTTTTATAGGCAGCACCATCTGTGGTCAATGTCTTTTACCAATACTGTTTGATGTTTTGAGTCATGTAGCAGATTCCATAGAATAACCAGTACTTTAACAGTGCTGGTAACTTAATTGCCACCCAGAACATTATGTTTCTTTTTCTCCCCTAACAGTATGGTAAATATATATTTCCGATCATGGTATATTGTAGAGAAGGGTATGAAGCAAGTTGAAAGGAACATCTAAAACAAAAAAATAAGAATGACCGCATCTCCCTAACCCCATTCCTGAAATTTGTATGCCTTTGGGAGTTGTGTAAGCAGACACACAACACTGTGAACTTAAAGGCGTTTTGTACTTTATTGGATGTGCTGCAAAATCAGTCCAGCCCCAAACTGTCATGAGAATATTCTTCTAAATTAGTCAAAGTGTATCTGTCAACTTCTCTTTTGAGCTTGGTGCTGAAAACAAAGATGCCCTAGACACTACCTCTTTACAATCTCCTGCCTTAAAAAATAAAATGAAACACTGGACTCCTTTTGAGCTCCTCTTGGCCTATGGATATGAGCTGCCCACATTGTTAGGAAAGCTGGAAAGTAACAGAGTAGAGTAATACACTCCAGAATTTTTTTTTTTTTTTTTTTTCCCCAAGCAGGGAAAAAGTCAGAATTCTCAACAGCAGACTCTGTTCTCATGTGGCTCCTCAGCCATATGTATCTTCTGAATACAACAAGTGTTAGGCTTTTTATTCTTATGTTTTATTATTATTTTTAACAGCTGTGTGGTTGTGATAAGGTGAAGGATTGTCTGCAAGGATAAAAAATCAAACTGCAAATACATACCATCTCCTTAGAATCAAAAGAGGCACCAAGGAGCCTTTTTCCTTCTGCTCTTTTGAGTGCCTCACCTTTCTATTGTTGAGTAAGCACTGCTTGAACACAAGGCCATTTTCCTTCAAATATTTTCATTTTGCAGTTCAGTCTTCTGATTTAAATTGGCCAGCAAAATTGAAGCATGTGCTTTTTTTGTAAGGCAGGAATGGGCAATGATATGATCATTATTATCATCATGAAAAACAGCGATTGAGCAATTCAATTCACTTTGCAGCATGCAGGGCATCTTAAGCAAACAGGGCCTTTGACACCACTGTTAGCAATTCATTTCTAATATCTATTGATAGCTAGGTGCCAAAAATACAAGAGGCTAGGATTAGACAGTTTTCTTTTAAGTTTTAAGGAACTGTATTTGGAATAAAGTTTCCATGTTTACTCAATCTTAAGGAATAATTCCACCGAGATGAGTAAGTAATTGGAAATGTAAATGAATTAGAAGAGACACAGTGAATCAATAATTATTAATTATCATCATAAAGTGTTAATGTATTATAGAAAGACAAATTTGGGGTGAGGAACCCAATTCTTTGAGGAACAATAATGTCCTCAATGCTATAAGTGAAGACCTTTAGCCATGCATCAGTTTATTTTTTGTCAGAAACATTAAATATTGAAAAAGAAGAGAGTTCTAGAAAATATTGCATTTGGATTTCAGTGTGAGTATTTGCCCTTAATATTTTTAGAACTCCAATGCATGTGCAGAATTAAGCCAGTTAGACTAATATTGGATAAATCAAATCTCTGTTGAAGTTACAGTCTGCAAATCTTTATTGATTTTCATAGAATTTTTATAAGCTATAGCTTCTTGCTGTAATAATCATCCCTCTAGTTAATAACACAAGGCTTGGGCAAGAAGACTTGGTTTACTCTGTAGCTGTTCATTTATTTTCCACTCAAGCAGTTTTCTTCAGCTGTCACTCTTACATCTAAATTTGGTAGTTCATTGTAAAAGATAACATTGTTGTCCGGTAGCTTCAATTGCAATTACATAGGACCTCTGAAGGAACAGAACAAATGGAGTGATGATATTCTTGATGTTTAAAGTATCTGTTTTTATTTTGCTCTGCCTCTTCTACAGAAACCATGGTCAATACCTTGTCATTCAAAACATGTGAAGGCTTCTAAGCTATTTGGCATAAATTTTGTAACACATGCCGCACTTCTGTCCTGAGTAAGGGATACAAATGGAAAACCTGTTGCACCAAAGCCTTTTATGTTGTGACTTGATTCACCTCTATGGAGTTAGGTAATAGGCTTCGAGGCTCTGTTTAGGCAACAGGGACCACTAACTACATTTTCGGATTTTCTTAAAGGAATTGAAAGGCATTTTTGATGATTATTTGTTAATCTTTAGATTGTGGACTATATTATCATATCCTCATTTCAGAGGTTAAAAAAATAGAGATAATATCTTTAAAAATTTGAGATAAATTTTATATTAACAGGTGATGTCTATATTTTATAGATTTTAGTTTCCTTTTCCTCCCTTTATGTCTTTTACATACTCTTCAATAATCTCTCTTAAATGTTAATACTGAGTTACATTAACACGGACTTTGGGTTCTATATATAACTATTAAGGATATCCTTGCCTGTATTTTTCTTAAAATTTATCCAGTTCTTCCTATTCCAGGTCTTCAATTCTCGAATTATATTAAACATTATGAGCTCATAAAAATCCAATTTTTACCAAATTTAAATTTAATAAAGTACTGTAAAAGTGAGATTTGCATGTTAAAAATTTAAATATGCCTGATTTCCCAATAGCGCTCTCCTCCCCAAAACACAAACAGTTCAGATCTTTCATCTACATACATTTTAGGGGATATGTATAGTGCTGGAAAATTTTGCATGATTTTTGGGTTAAGAAGTAAATAAATAAAGGAAGTTAAGAAAAAAGGAAAATGGGAATTGTTTAAAAGAACTCACTTGAGGATAATCTCTAAGGCAGGGGTGACCTAATCAAACTCGCTACTTACATAAACACATTTCAGGTTTGTTTGTATGATAAAGTTCTAGAAATATAATTACTGGGGGGAAATGTTGTATAGTTTACATTTTAATAGATTGCCAAATTTTCCTCCAATGTGTTTATATCCAAACTTTCCCTCCTTTAAACATTGTTAAGAGTATTTCCCAACATCCTCTCTGTCAACCTTTTTAATATTTGCCAATGGAACCTCAAAGTTGTTTTCACTGGTCTTTCTTTAATAGATGGTTGAATGTGTTTTTGTATGGTTAGAGGCACTTATTTTTAATGTGTTTATATATTTTTTGAGATGTTTCTTCAATTTCTTAAATTGATGAACTTCCCATGCAAATCTTTTGCCCACTTTTAAATTGGATTGTAGATTGTTTTCTTACTGGTTGTAAAATCTCTTTATGGATGATAGAAATTAGAGTTATTTTTTTTCCATTAAGATTTTCTTTTAATTTCTCTTTTAATATGTAGTATGCATTTTTAAATGTGTATATGTGGGAATCTGTGTGTTTGTGCAATTTTATTGTAAATCTGGAAAATTTGTGATGTTTTTATTTTTTGTAATTTATATATTTCAATTCCCTTTGTGGAAGATTAGCACTTTAAACTCTATTTATTGATTCCTCTTTTGAAAGAGAAAGAACTAACTATTAAAGTGGATTTTATTTCTGTCATAGTTTCACTTTTCATTTTTTTCCTGATCTCTTCTAGTTTATTTTTATTTCCTTCACCTCTTCAAGTTCTTGTTTTACGGAATCCATATTTTCTTTTAATTTCATGGAGACTTGAGTGTTCATAGTTTTTAGCTAAATTGTGAAAGATTTTTTTTTTTTTTGGTGTTTATTTTTCATTTGGTACTTTTGTGTCACGTTGATTTATTACTTTTTTCTACCCAGAATTTTGCAGTGGGGGCCATTGTTTTCATGGTCAAGTTTTATTGAATGATAATATGGAGGTGGTAACCTAAAGAAGTCGTCAGCTGCATTTCCTTCTACTGTGTTTTTCTCTGTCTTTACCAACACACTTGTCCCTTGGCTAACTCTCCACTCGCAGATGGCAAGTATTTAACATGTCCACAGTGAACTCATGTCACAGATTCTTACCTGTGGTGATAGTATTTACGTCTTCAGCTGACCAAAGTGAACAGCTACAGAACTTTTTGTTCCCTACTTTTTCTCTACCACATTGCTAAATCAACACTTTGTTTCACGCAAAACAGCCAACCTGTGTGTTTACTGACTCCCATCTTCCTCCCCAGGTCAGTGGCCTTTCTGTAATTTCTCCTTATACTCAGTTCTCCCCTTCTAAGCACTTAGGTCCTTGGGATTGTGTGACTTATGTTGGAGGAAGTCAGACTGCACAACCAATTACTTCCAGAGCAGCCTCTGACCTAGTGGCTTTGTCCCTATGTATGTCCAATTTTCAGTGCAATTGGAAGGATTCTTCATAGGTTGGTTTGTTTCCTACTTTTATTTGAGATAGACTTTTTCCTTCTTTTGTTAAAAACAAACAAACAAACAAAAACAAAAAAACAACTTTGTTTAAGAAGAAAAACAAGGAAAAAGTATCATTATTCTACTATTTCTTTTAATTTATTTAGCACTTCCAAATAGTCATTTAAATAATCTAATAGATTAATTAAAAATAAATGCAACGCTTGTTAATAGGTTTCTCCATTGATCTATAAATGTTTCTTGAAATTCTGCTGTGTGACAAAAAATATAGTTTGAGTTACGTGTTTGCAAGACAGTGACCTATTAAACCTTGTTAAAATATGTCACTTGCTCTCATTGGGTTCAACTTGTCCTAATATATTTTAATACCTTGATAGTTTAGACAGAAAGCAGCATTTCATTAAGACTGAAGAAAATAGAATAGAATTTATGGAAATAGCCACTCCTAAAATATCTTCTAGTTACCTTGTACCAATTAAAAAATATCCATTTTGAATGACCGTTTGGATGTTGAGGTGAAAGAGACAAATGAGACAATCATCACTGGTTTTTCCTTCACTGAATCTTCCTTATAGTCCTATGTAGACAAGAAAATAAAAGTTTCCTCATAGACAAAGTATACAACATTCTGTCCTCTTTAAATTTAAGTCGTGATACTTTTCATTATTGGTAGCTAGATATAGTTACCAGATTCCACAAGAGTTTTAAAAAGTGATTTCAATCAGGTAGCCTAACAGTTAATTGTAAAATAAGGCTATTTTGCTATTTTTGCATTTTGTCCAAATATTGTCTGGTAGTTTTCACACTACCTTATTGCATTATTTACTTATAAGTAACACTTTTTAGCATTCTGAATTGTTTTCATTTACATTATCTCATTGTTAAGTATGCAATTGTATATGTTAGTATATATAATTACATACATACAAATGGCCTGGGTGTTTGAAAGAAAATGATTTAAAAATTTATATTTAATACATATTTATATGTAAATATATAATTTTCTTATAAGTTATACTTTTATGGTATCTATAAACTGTATGTGTAATGAGAAAAATCTGTCTACTTTAGAATTCAAAATTTTGATATTTATGTATTAGGTTGAACTGAGGTGTACCTTTTACTTTTTCTGGAGAAAGAATTAATAAATAATTTAATTAGTAAAGATGTCAGATTTTAAATCCTTTTGAATAGAGGAATCCAAATACAAAGAATAATACTACTTAAGGAAATTCTCACACCACTCAAATAATATTTTCTAGAAATACTTGGTGTTTTTCAGTCTAGCTAATATATCTAAAATTATTAAAATTTCATATGTTTGAAGAATAGTCTGCAATTCACATTTGCTTTCCCCATATTTATGCAGCGGTTGTTGGTACGTTAAATTCTAGTCACACAAATTAAGGGGCTCATGGTGATCACGAAACATCTCATTTAATCCCTAAATTCTTTTCACTGCATCTACTTAATATCTATATGATATTTGGGATTTTCCCACGTGATTCTTAAGTCATATTCGTTGTACCTTGAAATGCAAATTTCCTGTAACATAGATGGGGGAAGCTCTGTGAGGTTCCAGTAAGAAACAGAAGATTCTTATCATGTAGACAGGGCTTTTTTTTTTTTTTTTTTTTTTAAGATTTTTCTTCTTGTATTTCCAAAGAATGAAATTTAAAGTCTGCTTTTGTAAACTCTTCGTGGAGTGAAAAAGAAAGAACAACTAGAGTGAGATTTAAGGGACAAAATTCTTTTCCCGAATTGGATGTTTCTCATGGTTTAAGGCTTAATGTTAAACTGGACTTTGGCAGAACCTCTGGTTCCCAAATGCTAAGAGTTATTTTGTTATAACATATTAATTGAAGTTTTAAGTTTTAAAAGTGAACTAATTCATATCTTATTAGATAATTTAACTGGTTGACAAAACAGCTAGCATTTGGCAGGTATAAAAGGAGTGTCTTTCTTTTAAAAATATATTATTGGATTTTTTCTGGCCATAAAATTAATGTATGTTTATATCATTATGACAATGTAAGAAATATGATGAATTGAAAAAAAAGAACAGAAAATTAAAATCACCAGGAATTCTCTTGTCCAGATATAATCATTTTTTATTATTTTGGTGCCCTATTTGTGTTTTGATAATGAATATATATAAACACATAGACATAATCATGTACTTAAATACAAAGTTGTGAGATTGAGTACATAGTATTTTATAGCTGCTTTTATATTTAATGTGAGTGGGAATATTTTTGGTTTCATAAATATTTTTAAAGTTGTTGCAAAACAAAAAGCAAAACTCAATTTAAAAAGCTAGACAGATTTTTCACTGGAATGTACTATGGCACTCCTGCCAGGCTGGCTCTAAGACCACTGACCTCAGGAGAAGACACCTTAGCCCCATGAAGAGCCACCTCAAGAATGTCAGAATTGCCTTCATTCACTGAAAAAAAACTCGAGTTGAAACCAGCCCACCTCCCTGTAACCAGCAACTGAATCAGATGAATGATAATCAAGAAAGCACATTTGTACTGTAAGTTTAAAATATTTATTAGGTCATTAAATATGAAATGTTCAATTTTGAATCAAAAGTGTAGTTTATTATATTTCAAACAAGAAGCAGTACAGTTAATCAAAGTATGCACCTCAAGTATTGGCATAGTTTTGCTATCTTATTGGTAGTTTGTTTATGCCAGCAGCAAGGAAGCCTGCAGAGCGAGTAGGGATGAAATCGCAAAAGGTGTTTTCCACAGCTTGTTGAGAATTGAATATTTTTCCTTGCAAGAAGTGGCCCAAAGCCTGGGAGAAGTGGTAGTCAGTTGGTTCAAGGTCTGGTAAATACAGTGGATGACAGAATTTCCAAGTTGAGCTTCTGTAGTTTGAGCAGTATTGTTTGTGCAACATGTAGTTGGTTGAGTATTGTCTTGCAAGAGGATTGGCCTGTCTCTGTTGACCAAGCTCAGCTGCTTAATCGCAAGTATCCTCATCATTCCATCCAATTGGTTGCAATAGACATACACTATAACAGATTGACCAGGTTTTATGAAGCTGTAGTGGATAATACCAATGCAGGACCACCAAACAGACACCATTAGCTTTTTTGGATGAATATTCAGTTTTGGACTGTGTTTCAGCACTTCATCTTTATCCAACCATTTTGCCAAACACTTGTGATTGTCAGAAAGAATCCATTTTCATCACACATAACAATACGGTGTGGAAATGGTTTGCCTTTATGTCATGACAGCAAATAAAGGCAAGCTTTGAGATGATCTCTCTTCCGACACTTGTTTAATTCATGCAGAACCCATCTATCCAGCTTCTTTACATTGCCAATTTGTTTTAAATGGTCCAATGTTGTTGGAATACTAACATCAAACCTTGCTGCTAATTCACACATAGGTTAAGATGGATTTGCTTCCACTACAGCTTTCAGCTCATCATTATCCACCTTGGTCTCAGGTCACCCATGTAACTCATTTTCAAGACTAAAATTACCAGAATGGAACTTCTCAAACTCTCCACATACTGTGCGTTCATTAGCCATACCCTTTCAAACACCCTGTTGATATTTCGAGCTGTCTGCACTGCATTGCTTCCATAATGGAACTCATATCTGAAAATAACACACGTTTTTTACTTATCCATGTTTTCACAAAAATTGCGCTAAAAAAATTTTTGAAAGATAATCACAAGCCAAAACATGCATTTGAAGGACTGAGGATGTACCTTCATAATAAACATAAAACAAAAGTGTCAAAGTGAAATGTCAGAGATATCAACTGTCAAACTTAGTACTTAAGGAAATCGGACATTTCATACTTAATAACCTAATACCGTGTATTAAATTTAAAGTCCTTACTAAGTCTTAAACCCAGTGATGCCTATCTTCTTAGGGCTGTAATCCCAACTGTGTTCTTTTCCTCCATGGTATAATTGCTAAATGTTGTATTTTGACTGCATAGTCAGGCAAAGTGTGTATGTGTGTGTGTGTGTGTGTGTGTGTATACACACATGCAGTAGTTTGTTATCCTTATTTAAATTATGATCCCCACTATTATTGGCAGCTAGTTATAATTACCAGATTCCATACCTCCTTTTTTTAATAGACATAAATATCTTTGATGAAAACTAAATGAAAATAACAATATATACAATGTAATACAATACAACAAAATAACAATATATTTATAGAAAGACAAAAACAAAAGAGAACTGAACTGACTTGCACATCTGTATCGCTAGACACATGGAGAAGGCAAGGAAGCCATATCTTACTCTTGGCCAAGCATTTTATTCATTAGGTTGTGCTGACAAGGAGAATAGTGTGGAATTTTATTGGGAAAAACAAGTGATGCACAAAGTATAAGCTAATACAAGAAGAAGCATGAGGCAGAAGGAATTCTAATAAGGATAAGTAGGGTAAGTGGAAAATATAAGCCAATTTAAAGAGATTGAGGAGAAAAGATGAGGATGAGAACAGAGAAAGTATAGAAGACAATGTGAACATTCAACGACTTTTTGGTCCAAAGGAGAAAATTCAAAATATCAAATCAAGAGCTAGAGGGAAAGGTGATATGGAATGTTCATTCTTTTCTGCATTTTAGGAGTAATTAAAACTAACAAAAGGCTTATCTGTAGTATCCATGGTGAACAGCAGATTTGAACACCTCATTATTAAATCATTCAGAGCAGGCCATGCTACCAAGTACATGCTTTCCCTTTTTATACAGCAAACTAAAAATATTTTGCTGTATATCTGGCAGAGATAATACAGCAAAGGGGAAACAAAAGAGTATAAAGTATTCCACACCTGCAATGACTCACAGAAATAACACTAAGTTGCCTTCTCAGTTGGAGCGCCAGGGGACCATGTGACCCACATCTGGTGCCTCTTTATTTATTGAAATAATCACCTATCATAAGCTGAGCCCACAACAAATGTTAGTTTCTTTCCTTTTTGTACAATATTAGTTGTGATCTTAAGACTCTTCCCCTCTCTGAGCCTATTTCCCCAAAAATAAAAAGAGACATCTGGACTAGACGGCTTTTACTAAATTTTTCAAATGTAGAATGCCACAGTTACCAATTAAGCAATTTTTAACTGACAATCAGAAACCATAAGAACTTGCACAGTCTGCTTGTTTTTATTCACCTGTTCTGCTGTCATCTTTTAAAATATAGGCGTGAAGCATCATTTCATTAACATAAATATGTGGCAGCATTTGTTACTCGGAGGCACAAAGTAGACATTGATTATACACCTATGCTATGTCAAGTAATTTGCTAGTAGCTATGTGGCCTAGATAAAAAATCCTGATGACATAGTTCCTATCTGCAAGGAGCTCTGGAGCTTAATTGGGAGGTAAGACAAAGATAACACAAACCAATTGGAAGACAAAAAAGCTCACAGACGATATTTCATTTGAAGTACTAAAGTTATGCTACAGACATTGTCTGGGTGATGTGTGCTATGGGGATTCAAAGTAGGAAGAAATCACCCCCTGGGATCCTCAGAACCCAGGCTAATGAACCTTAAATGAAGGGATTGACTCCCTGAGTCTGTGAGCTCAATTATGTTCCGTAGCCATGGGCTATACCCTGCACTCCCCAGCTATTTTGTAAAGTGTCCTGTTAATGATGAAAATAGATAGATACAGAAGGACAAATCCTCCCCAGTGGTTAATCCAGTAAATGTTCTTTAGGTTGCTGTTAGTGGAGTACTAAAACTAAGGAGGGTAATAAAAAAGCTTATATTTGTGTACTTAAGGAGCTAGTGAATTATACATGTATAAAAATTAAAGATCAAAGCAATTTTCAGCCATAATTGTCCTCTTCTCTCTTTCTTATTCAAACCCTACTCATCTTTCAAATTCCAGCTCAGGTGTAGATTCACAGAAATTTTCTGTGGATCTCTGTGTTTTTAGAATTCAAACTAGTTAATGTCTATTAAATGAAATGACCTATGTGAAATGTATTTTAAGAGTCATAAAGTGCTTTTAAAATGTATTATTTGTATGACTGTTGCTACTGATTTGGTTTAGCGTGAATATGGCTCTATCTATCTAGTGTATAAGCTTTTAATCTCTATCATGCCTCAAATGCTATGAGTATTAGATAAATAATTCTTGATTAGTTATTATTAATCAAGTACCAGATTATGATAATGATGTAATTCAGGTAGAAAAACAACCTAACATTTGTCCCCAAAAGAACATAAGCACCTTGATCCTTCTGAAAAAGTTAAAAGGTTAATAGTCTTATTCCTTTTTACTTTCAATTTTGGGACCACCTGGGATGTTTATGGTTCAATTTTCAATTGAGGCATTATTGAAATGAATGCTTCCTTCTTTCTTTGAAGAAATATGTACACCATAAACATTATTCTTCTGAGCTTTATATTTTCTTTTTCAAGGGCACATACTAATACATTTAACACAGTATTTCTGAGGAAAATATGAATACAATTTACTTTCTTTAAAATGCAGAAACAGAGACAAGGAAATTCATTTACCATTGGTCAAAGGCAGACACAAAGTCAAAGACAAGACCAAATTGTATTTATACTTAAAGTGCTTTTCCCTATACCTCTCCTATCGGTTTTATTCACCTGCTTCTCTAGTTAAACAAAGAAACAACTGATTTTTTTTTTTTTTTTTTTTTTTTTTTACAACCTCACAGAGCACATTAGCCTCTGAAAAACAGAATAGCAATGGACCTGTATAAATCTTGCTTTGGGAGTTCTTTTAAGAGACAAGATCATAAGGTGTGCACAAAGCAAATAATTAATTCCCTAGGTAGCTATGCTATCTGTACACGGAGATTAAGTTAAGTATTCTATCAGTTTTCTACAATAAGGAAGAACAAGTAATGTTTTCTATACTCATTTATTGAAGTAATTTTGACATACGTGAATGGAGATGTACTCTCTTTATGCTTTCTTAAATACCAAACATAACCTTTTGTGTCTGTTAACTAGAAACCATCCTTCTTCACAGT
>RJWJ010000255.1:37592-307057 GCA_004363605.1 Indri indri
TATATATATATATATATATTCTGGGTAATCTTAACCTCAGAGCCCTAACTTTGATTTGCTTTCTGTCCTCTTAATTTTGTAGTAAGTGTGGGAGTTTATTTCTACTCCCAATTAGCCCTATTGAACCAACACTATATATTTCAGCATGATTCTTGGAAAACTGGAGTCAGTGAGCTCAAATTGGTCCTCAAACCTCTATCATCGTGTGACCATTTTCCTAGCTTTAACTTGCCCCTCTCTTGCATGTGAAGAAAGTAAGAATAGGCGATCTTTAAGCCAAAGAAATCATTTCCAAATGTGGAATGTTAGCTTCCGTGACGTCCGAGTAATTTTTTTGTATTAATAAGTGTGAATGAGTGTGGTGAGGAGAACACATGCTGGGGAGATGACCTTCTCTAGTCTCATATCCAACTATCACCTCTGTGATAAACCTGAACCTTTATAGGAATAGACTATTACCCTACATTTTTATTAGAAAATTTCAACATCACCTTAACATTTGAAAATGCCTTTGAATAAGATTTCTAGCTGTTTTAACTATGGTAGTGGTCCTTTTCTTTAGGATAAAGTAAATTGGTACCTGGAGAATTTTGCTATTATCTTGTTTTTGATTCCTGTATTTTCCTTTTTTGTTTATTGCTTTTAGAAAGAGTTTCACAAACATGAATCAGAAACAGAGAGTCTTGTACATTCTGCCCAGGAACTATTAATTCATGTTGTACTGCAATAAAACCACCCAGGCCTTTACAGGATCATGATGTAATCACAGCAGTGCTTTTTTTGAAGAGATTGACAGTGCAGTCACTGAGTTCCCCTTTAGTATAGTCTCTTCCGATGTTCCTATAATACATACATTTCGAGGTCTAATCTCACATAGAAAATAGCTGCCCTTTTCTAATTCTCTGGATCACTAGGATAACTTTGTAGGGAGTTGCTTGTTTCTAGAAATTAAAGATCAGATAAGAAAACACTTTGCTTTGCAGTTTTTGAGTTTTTTTTTAAACTTATTAGTGTTTTATTAATAACAGGATTATAAAATGTTTTAATAAAATTATGAATTGCTTTCGTTATGTATAAAGACAGTTTTGACATTTTCCCAACTCCAAATTATGCAGACTATTTAATTTACCAAGAATAGATACATATGAAAGACATATATCATTTATAGACAAAATATGGTTCATTGAGTCTGATTAAGTAATCAAATATAAAATAGAATGTAGATTTTAATTTAACTGTATATTAGGAGTTTAGGAATGGGTAATATTGCTATTATGAAGTGATGTTTGGAATTTCCTGAATATGCCTTTTAAAATCCCCAGGCTGTCTTTTTTTGTCTTCCTTCTTTCCATCCTTTCTTCCTTCTTTCTTTCCTTCCTTTCCTTTTCCCTTCCTCCCTTCCTTCCTTTCTATTTTAAACAAGTTTATTGATAATAAAAAATTGACATATAGTAAATTGCACAACTTAAAGGGTGCACTTTGATAAGTTTCAACATGCATCTACACACAGACAACCTTCGCCATCACCAAAATAACAAAGTGACCTGTCATTCAAAAACGTTTTCCTCTTGGTTATCCCTTCCCGACCCCCGTCCCCAGCAATCACTGTTCTATTTTCTGTCACTTTATTAGTTTGTATTTTCTAGGTTTTATATAAATGAAGTCATACCTATGTACAGCTTTTGTGTGGCTCCTTGCACTCATAATTATCTTATTTTTATTGATATATAACAATTACACATATTTATGGGGTATATGTGATATTTTGATACATGTATGCAATGTGTAATGATCAAGTCAGGGTAATTAGGGTGTCCATCATCTCAAACATTTATCTTTTCTTTGTGTAGGGAGCATTTCAAATCTTCTCTTTCAGTTAATTTGAAATACACAATAAATTATTGCTAAATATAGTCATCCTACTGTGCTATTGAACACTAGAACACATTCCTTCTCTCTAACTGTATTTTTATATCCATTAACCAGTCTCTCTTCGGTGTTTGTTGTCCTTACCCAAATCTTTTTTTTAACCAAAAAGCAAATATACCTTCACTACAAGGGGGCCTAGAATTAGTAAGTTGGCCTTTCCCTAGGATAAATCCCCCAGAAATTTTTATACTTCTTCATATGATAATATCAAACCCATCAATACGAAATGTATTTGGAGAAAAAAAAACTGAATTGAAAATTTTAATCCATACTAATGGATTAGTATGGATAGTAGAATTTTTTTTTCAGGCAGTTTTTTTGGACAGCATCAATCTGGAAATTTAGTTTTCTCTAAAATACATTTATAAATATAATAAATGCTTTGGTTGCCGTGTTTCAGCAATTGCATTATTCTCCTTTATTTCTTGTTTTCTTGAGAAGATCTAGCACCCCCAAATTTAGTTGGACAAACTTTGGCACTAGCAATGGTATTATTCCAAAGAAAATAGATGGATGGTTTTGATATGAGAGCGACCCGTGATCTTATTCCCATTTATTTTCACCAAAAGACAGAAGTCTCAGAAGATAACTCTTTACAGAAATGCATCCACAATGTTCTTCTAGTCATGTGTACAGAGCACTCAAAAATCTGTTAATAAAATTGAAATATAACTGTGCTATTCTGGAGGAGTTTCTCCATCGCATTGCACCACTTAGGGAAATCATCCTTGTGCTGGAATACATGACACCCTCCTTTTCATTATTTTCTGTCATTGATTTAGTATTATTTATATTTCCCTTTTCTTTTTTTATTTCTTTTATTTTCTGTTTGTTGCCTCTTTCTGCTGATGTGGATGTCTGGTATTTTCTCCGTGTTTCTCCACCCATCTGACTGTAATTTACTTTCTTTCTAAATGACTACTTTGTCATTTACCTGTTTGCAGATACTTTGAAAATGCTTTCTTTTTTTAGAAGGAATGAGTGGCTAGTTTCCTTGGATATGAAATGTTAATGGATCTCTAGAGATCTGGTTGACTGTTCTACAATGTTATCTATTCCATTTGTGTGCATATATTTAAGCATTCAATTGTGGCTGATTTTCTTTGTTTCTTTTTTTATAATCAGTAGGCAGTTTTTCATCCATTTCTTTAAGGAAAAATATAAATACAGATCTCATTAAAAAACTAATTTAAATGTATACCTTACTGCCATATTATTCTTAATTGATAAATTTTTTAGTTTGCATAGTTGTCCTACCACATGAGGTAGTAATTATTTCCCATACAAGCCATTTGAGTGCATTAGAAGAAATATAGCGGGTTGAAAGCTTCCCTTGACAGACTAGGTTCATTAAATCTTAAGGATCCTTATGATATTGAACTTGAGAAAGATGAAAGCAGTAACAGGTCATTGATTTCACACGGTGTCACTTGCTAAATGGTCTCCAAACCAAGAGAGCAACCTCTAGACCAATCCTGGTCTGTGCTGGTACCAAGCCAAATAGCCAATCAATAGAATGATACAAAGTTATGTTGACGTCTGTGAATGTAGCTAGCACCCTCTAAACAAGCTGTGTTGTTGAATTGGGTAGGAACACTGGAGGCACAGACAATTTGGAGACCTCTGGCAGGATGCACAGTCTGACTTCTTGGTCCAATGTTATTGTTTCTGTTCTCTTTATTTCATTTCCTTCATTCTCATAGCCAATCATTTAAGAGTTCCCTCACCTGTTCCAAGTCCCTATTTTCTGCATTTTTTTTTTTTTACTTTTCACAGTTTCTGCAATAGACAAATATTATTTAATCACAAACTGTAATTAAACCTATTATGTCTAACATATGAACGTTCCCAGAGTTGTCCATATGTGTTTGAAGATATACTAGTTATCTGTATACAAATGATGGTTTCTTTCAGGTGGAATCCCCAAATAGGTGAGTAGTGGAGATTACCCTAAATTCATTTATTCAGCATTTGTTGAGTGTATGCATTGTGCCACTTTAGAGTAAGTGCATTATTTTTTATTCCTTTAATATAGGACAGTTTTATGAGAGGCAAACTTTTAAAACCTGAGAAATAAATCACTGAACACAACCCTAAGTGATCTTTCTGCTCACTAACTTTATAGTTTGGAGAGGTCATTTGCTGTGTGTGTGTGTGTGTGTGTGTGTGTGTGTGTGTGTGTGTGTGTGTGTGCCTCAGTAAAAATGATCATCACCTTGCTGGTTGGCCTCTAATCAGTGCTTGAAAGGAAAAGCAAGATGATAGATAAGTTCAGCCAGCATGTAGGGTACTGTCATGTAACTCAGAAGAAAACATGATTTTCTGCTCTCTGATGAGAAAGGTTTAATGGCATTTCAAAAGGTACTATTAATCCACCAGAGAATGAGTACTATGATGATTTAACTGGATGTCTGTAAAGGATCTTAAATTCTTTGCCCAAAGCCTCACCACATATGGATACAAACAAATGAAGAAATGGCTCTCATCTTGGTGAACATGTGCAGGATTACCTTCAGATAAGAAGTTGCAAGCTGGGGACCACTGAGTTGATGCTTGGTCTTTCTTAACCAGAAAAATGGAGAAAATGTAGCTACACCTGTAAAGAATATGCTCTGACTTCCCTTCATATTTTCACAACTTAAATTGACTGCCAGAATAGCTTAATGAATCCCTTTCTGGATCTGAGTCATATTTGTGACAATAGAACCTACTAAGGTTCATAATAATTCCAGTTTGGAATGATTCCGTTCTTCTAAGCAGGAATTATCTTAACGTGTATTCACAAAACAAATCAGCCAGTGTAATTTTTGCTTAATAACATTTAAACCCAACCTTTTTAGTATAACTGCAGTAATTATAGATTTGAAATGAGAAGACCTTAGTAATTACATAACCTAGGTTTTAATAAACCTAGGGCTCATTTTAGATTGTCATTTTGTGGATTTTTGTATTGTATTGATTTGGGGCGAAGTCACTAGACCAGTCATGTGGGGTATATGATTTCTGAAAATAAAAACGTTAACTGCTAGCAATGCTCAGCCAATAAGCTATTCATTTTTTTTTTTCGGTATTTGTCTTAATTTTTCATGATCATAGAAAGAATTGCTAAGCAAAATGAAATATCCTCTATCATTTCACAACCATAAAATAAAGAAAACATTCTGTACAATTATTGTTTAAAGTCAAATAAGAAGAAAACAAATAATCTACCCAAATAAATCATTGCATGTTATTCTGCCACAGTGCTTCAGTGGTAAATATAACTTCCTACTTCATGTTCAGCGTACTCTGGGATCAAGTTCAAGGTTAACACCAGCTTTAGTGGAGTGACATTTTAAACTTGGAGAATGGAGTTCGAAAATGACCGTAGAAATTACCTGAAACAACTGCTTTATTTTCAGAAAAAGAAAATTAGGATTTTGGATAGTTTCAATAACTTTGGCAAAGCCAGAAAGCACCAAAATAGGATTAGATCTATACTTTCCTGCCTCAAGTTTGAGTGCTTCCATATCACATGGCATGGCTTTTCAACTGGCTTCATTTGCAATCTTATTTTTACTCATTTTAACATAGAACAGGGAGAATATGTTAATGAATTCAGAGTGTAGACATTGGTCTGGTGAGAGGTAAAAGAATTCAATTTCTGTAAAAAAAGAAATAGTATGTTTGCGTATTTTTGTATTGTTAACATATTTTTTTCAAAATTATAGGAATCTGTTTTGTGGCTGAATTTGCCACATCGTTTTTGTTTACTTTAAAATTTCGCACATGCATACCTTTTAGACAATCTGAGAGGCGTTACTGTTCAATGAGTATATTTATGTCTTATGAATTAAGTGTGTGAAGGCTTCTGGACTTCAGCACATTTCCTCCATTTTCTCCCACTTTATTCTGAGTCAACTTCACATTCCTTTCACTAGAAAGTGATCTAGCTGCTTTCAAAAGAGTCATAGGGGAACTTTCATTTTGTCACCTTTCAATTCAACTCCAAGAAAAATGAACCTCTCTGGGCTTACCTTGGAGGCTTTCCTTATTAATACATAAATTTATTAAGTAACATCTGGGAACAATCATTAAATATTTTGAGAGTTAGTGCATGGGACTTCACTTTCAGGGTCAAATTCTGCCGAGGGTAATGTGTGTGTAACTCCCCTGGATATCTGTAGAAAGTCTGCATCATTCAGGGCTTCAGCGTCAAGGTGGGGGTTGGCTTCTGAAATATAAATGCTCAAAGCTTTACAATTTAGGAAAAAGAGTTAATAGTTTAATTAGCAGTCTGGTTGTCTCTACCACGGTCTGAAATCAATCCGGGGGGGGAATGTTGGAAAGATAGTAAAACCCATCGAATCTTGTTGAGGGATATTTCTTTATTCTTTTAATTTTTCAATTGAAATGAAGGAGATTGTACAAAATTCATTAACCATATATTCCCACTTGGGCCCCCAATTTAACCTGTCTCAAAATTGAATCCGTACTTTGGAGCAGCCATAGAGGAATAGGAGAAGGGAATGATCTCCTGAGGATTTCAAATGTCTCGTTTTTTCAAGTCACAGTTTTGTCTTGCTGAAATCTGTGCTTCAAGTATACGGCTGAAGTGGCTGTGGTTTAGTTCTTCACACATCTTGGATTAGTACTGCTCTGATATTGTCTTTCTTTTCAGGAATTTCATTTATACAAGTTAGGTCTGTGTCTGATCTTATTTCAACTCTGCAAAATGGCTTCTTAAAAAAAAAAAAAACCTTGAACTTCTTTTGCCACTGATGTTTGTTTTGCATAAAAGAAAGTGTTTGAATAGGAATTATGGTTCTTTTCTGTATTTCTTGCATTTATCCCCCACTGAGGAGCATGGTTATATTCCACAGAACAATAGGGTCCAAGATGAGTTGAATCTGCCTCTTAAACCAAATCATAATGGTTACCTGCATCTCACTAAAGGGAAGCCATGCATGTTTGTGCAAGTGGTACATTTGTGAAGGTGATACCATTCACGTTACTGCCATGGAGTTGTGTATTTAATACGACAATTTTTTTTAGAAAACAGCAAGCAAATGTTTTGTGCTGACAAAAATCAGTATACTATGACAATTTTCAACAGGTGTAAGTAAAGGGTTTAGGGGAAATTTGCTTTTTTCTGCTTTGCCTGAAGGCATCATATGGGCTACCATTAGCCATGTCCACTAAGAGACAGAGGAGTCTAGAAGGTCAAAGGAATGGTTATATATGATACAGATTGTCTAACTAGACTTGTTCTTTAAGGAAATACTTTAAAAATGTATTATATTGAGGGTCAACAGAGTTGATAGAACACAGAGCATACTTTTCAATGGTAACAGATTCCATCATTTCTCTCCTCCCACTAATGAAAGATGGAAGAAATGCAGATAACCTGACTTCACCTGTAGATGCAAGGGTATGAGCCTAAGCTCAGCCAATATCATTACATTTGACCCTGTTGCTCACCTATGCAGCATAGCTGGAAAACCAGCAAACCCTGACTTACCAAGGTGCTCTGCATGCAAAAAAGAGTTAATAAAATCTTAAGGAGCAGAGGAAGCAAATCAACTATGTACAATAAGTTAACCGAGTAAATGTATGCAGAAAGCCAAATAGCAGTCATACAATGATATTTTGGGACCATGTAGTATAATAAAGCCTATTCCATAAAACAGTCTCTTAAACTTATTGAAAGAGAAGGAACGCTGTAAATGTTCATATAAGAAACATAGCCAATTCATGTGGATTTCATGGAAAGGTCTTATTAAAAGCTAAGTATTACATTTTAAGAGTATTTTAAAGGAGATGAAGAGATACAAGTTAGCTGTGTTTATGACTTATAATTTTGTAAAAATCATTTTAAGAAAAAGGGCAGACAAGGTATTCATTTTAATATCTCTTCTAACTTGCATGCTTGATCAATTAGCAGGAAAACTGAAAAATGTCTTCCATGTACACTTCAGTGTACTAACTATTACAGGACTATAAACATGATATAATATTCTCAAGTGGAAGAAGGTGGCTAAATTCAAACATAACAAACTCATTACATTCCTTAGGCATCTTGTTCCTTCTCTGATGTTTCCTATTTCAGTGAATGGGGTATCATCTACTACCTTTCCAAGTCAGGAACCTAGGCGTGACCTTTGATTTCTTCCTCTTCCTCTCCGCACAACCAGTTATCAGAGGTCCTTACAACATTACTTCCTTTATGCTTCTCGCATCTGTGCACGCATTTCCATTCCTGTGTTTTTACTTTAATATTAACCCCATGCTTCGAGGCGTGAGTTTCTTTGGAAATGCTGAAGATTATCTGGGCAGATTGTAAGCAGAAGACAGTAAAAGGCATGGCAACTGGTTTCTCCAGGATGAATGACAAGGCTGCTTGTGATAGGGACATTGCTATTTTGTACATTTCCCTACACACTTATTCAGCATGCTATAACTTCTTCATGGGCTCAAAAACATTCGATGACCTTTTTAGGTGAATGCCCTGTTAAGTTACAGTGGGAAAATGTCATTTTTAATTCTGAATCCATCCTGTACATCTGACTCATGGGTGCAGACACTGTGGGTTTTGTGATTTCATATCGATGGTGGGATTGCAAGGGAAACTGGCTGCCCTATTTTGAGAAGACATGCCTTGAAATGTATAATACAGTACGTGTAAGAGAAATGATATTTACCAAATAGGTGAAGACATGATAAATGAATATAAAAATAAATGTTGCTTTCGAATTTTAAAATGGCAAAAGAATAAAAAAAATGCTTGAAAATTTTTGGTGTGAGATTTTCAGGCTGCTCAAGAAACTAGTAACATTTTGTGGGAAAAAAGTTTTACTTTTCTATCATTTAAAACACTCCCTTTATAATTATTTTAGAAGTTTATTTGCATAAGAATAAATGACATCCTGGCTTGACAAATTTTCTTTGGTTTGCAGCCTTCTTATTTTGGTTTTGAAAGTCTGAACTTTAGTAGAACCAAAGAAGATTTCTTTTAGGTCACTCTGCAAGGGATGAGTTATTCTTTGGTTTTTCACGTATTCAGATTTATTCAGTTTTGTTATTATACTTTATCTGTCTGCAGCGTAATAGCCAAAAACTCACATTTTTGATCAGAGAACATGACATTTTATTTTATTTTCTGAGATATACACATATATACTTACCTATATTTTAAAAATTTTGTATCAATTTTAAGCACATGCTTACTAAACTTGAGAAAAAGAAGAGTGTGTAAATGTGCAGGCACGCCTCATGTTATTGTGCTTAGCTTTTTGTGCTTTGTAGATATGTGCTTTTTTTTTTTTTTTTTTTACAAATTGAAGGTTTGTGACAATTCTGCATTCAGCAAGTCTATTGGGGCCATTTTTCCGACAGCATGTGTTTATATCATGTCTCTGTGTCATATTTTGGTAACTCTCGAACTTTTGAACCTTTTCCATTATTAGTATAATCTGTTATGGTGATCTGTGATCTGTGGTCTTTGATGTTCCCATTGTAATTGTTTCAGGGCACCATGAGCTGCACCCATATAAGATTTAATCAATAAATGTGTGTGTTCTGACTGTACCACCAGCTGGCCTTTTCCCATCTCTGTCTCTCTTCATCTGTCTTCCCATCTCTGTCTCTCTCTGTCTCTCTTCTCTGTCTCCCTATTCCCCAAGACACACAAAATATTGAAATTAGGCCAATTAATGTGCCTACAGTAGCCTCTAAATGTTCAAGTGAAAGGAAGAATTGCAAGTCTCTTTAACTCAAAAGCCAGAAATGATTAAGCTCAGGGAAGAAGGCATGTTGAAAGCCAAGATAAACTGAATGCTAGGCCTCTTATACCAAACAGTTAGCCAAGTTGTGAATACAAAGGAAAAATTATTGGAAGAAATTAAAGTGCTACTCCAAGGAACACACAAATGATAAGAAAGCAAAACAGGCTTATTGCTGATATGGAGAAAGTTTTAGTGTTCTGATAACAGATCACAGCCACAACATTTCCTTAAGCCAAAGCTTGATATAGAGAAAGGCCCTAACTCTGTCAAATTCTGTGTAGGATGACAAAGGTGAGAAAGCTAGAGAAGAAAAGTTTGAAGTTAGCAGAGGGTGGTTCATGAGGTTTAAGTAAAAAGACTGTCTCCATTACTTAAAAGCACAAGGCGAAGAAGTAGCAAGTGCTGATGTTGAAGCCAGAAGAAGTTATCCATATCTAGCTAAGATTGTTGATGAAGGTGGCTACACTGGACAACAGATTTTTAATGTAGACACAGAAGCCTTATACAGTAGTGGAAGAAGATGCTGTCTAGGACTTTAATAGCTAGAGAGGAGAAGTTGATGCCTGGCTTCAAAGTGTCAAAGGACAGGCTGACTCTTGTCAGGGAGAATCTACTCCACCTTGCTCTGTAAATAGAACAACAAATACCGATGACAGCACATCTGTTTACTCCACATGTTACTGAATATTTTAAGCCCGCTGTTGAGATCCTACTACTCAGAAAAAAAGATTCCTTTCAAAATAATACTGCTCATTGACAATGCACCTGATCACCTAAGAGCTCTGATAGAGATATACTAGGAGATTAATGTTGTCTTCATGCTCGCTAACATAGCATCCATTCTGCAGCCCATGGATTAGGAATAATTTTGAATTTCCAGTCTTATTATTTATGAAATATATTTTGTAAAGCTATAGCTGCCATAGATAGTGATTCCATTGCTGGATCTGGACAAAGTAAATTATAAACTTTCTGCAGAGTATCTACCATTCTAGATGCTATTAAGAACATTCATGATCCATGGGGGAAGGCCAAAACACCAACATTAACAGGAGTTTGGAAGAAGGTGATTCCAATCCTTATGGATAACTTTGAGGGGTTCAAGACTTTCAGCAGAGGAAGTAACTGCAGATGTGGTAGAAATAACGAAAGAACTAGAATTAGAAGAGGAACCTGAAGATGTAACTTCAATTGACAACAATTGAATTGTTGCAATCTCATGATAAAAGTTGAACAGATGAAGAGTTGCTTCTTATGGATGAAAAATAAAAGCGGTTTCTTGAAATGGAATCTACTTCTAATGAAGATGCTTTGAACATTTTTGCAATGACAACAAAGGATTTAGAATATTATATAAACTTTGCACAACCTTCGATAGCTCAGCGGGTAGAGCAGAGACTATAGACTAGAGTATTATATCAACTTAGTTCAGAAAGCAGTAGTAGGGTTTGAGAAATTTGGCTCCAATTTTGAAAGACATTCTGCTGTGAATAAAATGCTATCAAACAGCATCACATGTTACAGAGAAATCTTTTCCTCAAAAGAAGAGTCAATTGTTGCCACAAACTTCATTGTTGTCTTATTTTAAGAATTTTCCATAAGATCAGTAAGCAGCCATCATTGAGGCAAGACCCTCCACCAGCAAAAGGATTATGACTCGCTTTAGGGTCAGATGATCATTAACATGTTTTAGCAATAAAGTATTTTTTAATTAAAGTATGTGTTTTTTTCAGATATAATGTAATTGTATACTTTATAGTATAGTATAAACATAACTTATATGCACTGGGAAACCAAAAAATTTGTGTGACCTACTTTATGAAAAGAAAATAAAACTTTGTGTTTTATTTTAAATTTCACATTTAAAAGAAAAAAGCTACTTGATTTTTTAAAATAGTGTCTTTTCTTAGCACTCTCAATTTTTAGCACTTTGAGGGTACTTTCTAAATTACAGTTCTTTTCAAGACATTGAGAAAAGTTGGTGGCATACAGATTTTAACACATTATGCTCTTCTGTGTCATCCGACTTCCCATTAATAAGTTCTTTGTTATATGTATAGTACAGGGATATTTGGTAAGTGGCACTTACAGAAGTTAGGTCCCTACCTTCCCAGAGGCTGGGAGACAGAGACCAGGAGGGAGGGGCACTGCCTTTCTTAATTACTACATTTAAAATGCATGGCTCCTATGCCCTTGAGAAAGACATTTCCAAGTTGTAAAACTGGCAAGAAGCTGGAAGAAGATTTGAATCTCAAAAAGGAGAGAAAGTATTTACAAATTTTCTAAAGTAAAGGCTCTGTATTCAAGCTGAGGGGCCTGTGTGGGTTAGTTAATTTCATGTTGCTCCAGGGTCACAGGCAATATCCTTTACCAAGTTTTGTAAATGTGTGCCATTTTGTTTTTGTAAGAGAGAAAAGAGTCCTGGAATGGGGTAAATCCATGAAAACATATGACCTCCCATAGAATCTACCAGGGTAACATTAGTTTACTCTAAAAACAATAATAGATTATTACTGCCTTTTTGGAAGGTTTTAATAGAAAAAGTTTTATATTACTTTGTGACCATGGAAAAATAATTTTACCTCTGTGAATACCAACTTTTTTTAAACTTGTAAAGTAGAGATAATAATAGCTTCCCTATCAAATTTACTTGACTGTCATGAGGATGAAAAAAAATACATGGGAATCTTTGGCCATTTTGTTCTATAGGCTATATGAGCACCCTTCACTCTAAAAATGAGATCAAGAAATACACAGGTCTGAACAAAATATAAGGTTTTTTTTTTTCTCACATAATAGTTACAATTCAGTGGTCCGACGATAGCAGGATAGGAGTAATTCTCAACCTTTGGCTTTTCTCTCTGAGTCTAAAGCAGCTGGCTCACTTTTTGTCCTCACTCAACAAGAAGACAGAGGTAAATGAGTAGGAGAGTGCAGGTATATTTCAGGGCCTGAATTGGAAGAATCACACATTATTTTTGCCTGTGTATCATTGGACAGAATTTATTTACATGGCCCCTTCCAACTGCAAGGGAGAATGGAAAATATAGGCTGTAAGCAGACAGCTAAATGCCCAGCTAACCCTCAAGTCATTAAAGAAGGTAAGATGAATAATGGTGAGCATCAAGAGTCTTTCCTCAGAGGTACCTGGACAGAGCAAGCAAGACATCAGAAACTTCTCGAAAGGGAAAATTGAGTAGCATCAAATATCTCAAGACGATACAATGGGTTTATGGAAAGTACCAAAATTTAGTCAAATTGGTAGCCAGTTCATTCTTAGAAAACAAAGCCTTCCTCAGGCTGTTTTAAAATAATGCCTCCCAGGGTCTGATATGTACAATTCTATTTATGATGTCCCAACAATGGCTACTAAGTGATCTTGCATTAAAAGCCCATGTAGCCAACCAAACGTTATTTCGATGCTAAATATGTTTAATGGGTAACTACATTGGGTGCATGGTCTGTGAGCCTAGTAGCATCATTTGTCTCAGGATATTGCTGAATTTTCAGAAAGCTCTCTATGTTATGTTTTAATTCTTGCAAATTGCTTGCCAATTTAATACGAGCTGCATCTAAACAGTAAGTAATTACTTATGATAATGAGTGCAAACTAATTTGCTAGAATATGTTAATATTCACAAAGCACTTTTATACTGCCTGCTATTTCAAAAATACTGCTCTCTTGGTTAAATGCAGCTTTTAGACAGCATTATTGTTACACATCTGACTAAAATCATCACTTCAGTAGCATCTACCCAAAAGTCATATGACTATGGCTTCAGTATTCCAAAGAAGGATGAGAAAGTCATGTCATTCTTTGATAAATGATTTAAAATATTTGAGAAAAAAGATGAATCGCAGTCTTAATAATTAATTCTAATTGGTGATTGATAGTAGTAAGCAGATTATACTGAGTTAAAAATGGCCTCTCTTTCCCATAAGTGTCATAAAACTTAATTTAAATGACTTCAAAGACAGATGGCATGCAAACTTCATTTGGATACAATAAACCATATAAAGTGAATTAAACTTTTAAAAATGACCCTAGATCTGGGTGTTTTTAAGTTTGAAGCCTACTTCGCCCCTTAGCGCCCTATCCTTTCTGTCCCATAGATCTTTCTCCACCATTTTCAGGGATGCTATTTAAAGACTCCAGAGCTTAAAGATGTACATTTCAAACATGAGGTTCTTTTGAGATGGGGACCTGAGTGTTCAAGAATCTGATGTGCAGATTGGAACCACCTTGTAGTTTTAATCTTCGAAGCTAGAACTTTGTGAATGAACTACAAAGGAAAAATGGTTTGACACTTACCTGCCCTAGGTCTGATTTGGTACTTTAATCCACACTCTAATGTTTCTACCATTTCAGCTTCAAAAATGACTCTCATACATACTTATATATCATCAAATGGGTGGTGAAATATAAAGATCTCTGTTAAGAACCTTTTCTCCTCCCTCTGTCACTTTCAAAATCCATTTTCTTTGTTGAATTTCATTACCTAGAGTTCCTCACATGTTAAAAAACTTACAGCTTTGGATTGTAAATCTTAGAAATACACACAATTTTTTGTCAAAACAAGTGGCCTAACTTTCCAGGTTTTTGCTTCTTATAACTGTTGTTATAAAAATATGTGGCTAGATACCTTATAGAATTGGTTGAGTTTTACTCTTATTGTCATCTTCATAAGCTGTTTCAGAAAGTCTAAGATGAGGAGTGAATAAACAAACCAAAGTTACATATATTTTATATCATTTATGTTGCTGCTACTGTTACTTTTTTCTACTGTTGTTAATAAATCAATAATTAAAAAAGTGAGTAGTTTCATTTCTGAGAAAGAAGTAATAAAACAATTTGTGATAAATAGCAAAATATCACCAAAACATTTCTTATTAAATTCTTATGATATTAATATCACATGTTTCTACATTTGTGAAGTTATATGACTCCTTGTTAAAAGAAATGTGCATTTCATAGAATTTTTAATATACTGAGATGCTAGAACGTATCTAATCTCATCTTAATACTGACCTTGAATAGTCCTAATTTCTATTATATGATTTGTGCTCTGCATTTGTCTAGGGATTTTATTCAGGAGACAAAGAGATAGGAAATAGTGGTACTTAAAAATGCATCAGCTACTTCTTATTAAAGAAAAATGAGTTTTCATTTATATAAATGGATTTACTCCCTATTTCTGGAAAATAATTTCATGCGTCTACCTTTCCTCATGAAATTCCTGCCCACAAAATTTGGTTTTATCTTTCTATAACCATATTAAATTTTATCTTCTCAAAAAAGAATTTGGGGATATTTGGGGAAACAAGTGAATTCTCTAGTTTGGTTCAAATACAGTGTTGGTTTGTATGGGGGGTAGTCAAAGTTACCATAAGTATTCTTAATTTGATGGACGTCTTTGAATAGAGGAATAATTAGGGATACTATTTCAAAAACAAATTTGATTTTACTTTGTAAGGCATAGATTTAAATTGAGAAGAGGTAGGAAGATAGCAGGTCAGTAAAGATGAGTATTTATTAGAACACTTAATAATAAAAGTGATGACATATGAACTATGGCTGTAAGAAGGGAAATATGGAAGAGAAATTCAGTAAGTGACATCTGATTAAATGGGTAGTAATAGTTGCGGAAAAGCTGGATTTCAGAGCTATAGCATATACCTTTCTACCACTACCTGAATCTAACGTGGTGCTTTATACATAGTAAATGCTAAATTAATTTTTATTGAATATACAGATGTTTTTGTTCTTGAATTATGTGTTGCATTGCCTTTGTATTCTCTGTCTCCAGCAGCATCCTTCTGCTATTATCTTAACATTGTTTTTTGTTTGTTTTTTATGTCAAAAATATCCCACTCATTATTTTGAGTTAGTCTTTCCTTACCGCCCCAATAAGCAACCTGGCTTTCAAACTTTCAAGAAACTTCTGAAAATAATCTCACAGAGGATTTTTTTTTCGTTTTATTATAAGAGATAGAAGTATTTCCTCCATAATTACCACCGTTACCTGTCCTTTGAACCTTCCCGTTCATCACAACTGCAATGTATACTAATTTCTACATGTGCAAATATCAGTAATATATTAGAAATACGTTAGCATTTACATTGTTTTCTTATGTCTCTTGAGGACACCTAGTGTCTCTCCCAGATTCCAAACCATGGAAAGAATTAGCTCAGTCTAATGTGAGCAATCTAATCATAAGATTGGACAAATGTGTTCTGACTCAAGGCTATGTACCTACATGATTTTAAGACTGGAAACTATTTTGTAAGGATTTCAGTGATTTCTACAGTGATGCATCCTGATAAATGAACGAATAAATGGATAGATGAGTATGTGGTTTACTGGGTGAACTGATCCCAGATTTAGCTTCTCTACTTAGGCAATTTCTATTTTAATATAAGTTTTTAGAATATGTTCCGTTTAAAGGCTTAATAATGATTTGTTTACAAAGAGCTCTGTTTTAAGCACATTTCTTATATGTAGAACAAAAATTAAAAGTCTTCTGCCTACTTGGAAATGCTCTTCAATTTTCATAGCCAAACAAATTCTCCAACTATAGTTCACAATGTGGAGATTTTTCAAGTTACCTCTACAGCATAGATTCCCATGGCCAAGAATCTTATTCAAGATTCTAAACTGCTTTTTGGGATTAATATATTCATTTTTTTAAAAATTATTTTGAAATAATTTTAGATTTATAAATGTTATAAAAAATAAGAGTCTCTTTGTCTCTTTAGTTAGGTCCCCTAAATGTTAACATCTCATATAACACAGTACAATGAAGGAAACCAGGAAATTAACATTGCTATAGTATTATTAACTAATCTTTAGACCTTATTCAAACTTTGGCGCTTGTCTCTCTAATTCCCTTTTCTGTCGTCCAAGATTAAAGCCAAGGTCTCACATTGTATCAAGTTGTACTGTCTTCTCAGTCTCCTCTAATCTGGGACAGTTCCTCAGTTTTTCTGTGTTTCTTGAACTTGACTCTTTTGTAGAATGCTGCCAGTCATTTTGTGGAATATTCATCATTTTGGGTTTGTCATATGTTTTCTTATGATTAGAATGGCACTGTGCATTTTTGGCAAAATTACCACTGACTGATGTAGTGCCCTTCTCAGTGCGTCATATTTGGAAGACCTGAATTTAGTATGTTCATTACTAGTGATGAGAACTTTGGTCACCTGGTTAAGGTACTGTCTCCTAGATTTCTCTGCTGATTACTAAATTCTTTCTTTTTTTTTTTTTTTAAGACAGAGTCTCACTCTATTGCCCAGGCTATAGTGCTGTGGTGTCAGCCTAGCTCACAGCAATCTCAAACTCCTGGGCTCAAGCAATCCTTCTGCCTCAGCCTCCCGAGTAGCTGGGACTACAGGCATGTGCCACCATGCCTGGTCAATTTTTTCTATATATTTTTAGTTGTCCAGCTAATTTCTTTCTATATTTTTAGTAGACACAGGATCTCACTCTTGCTCAGCCTGATCTTGACCTCCTGAGCTCAAACGACCTTCCCGCCTCAGCCTCCCAGAGTGCTAGGATTACAGGCGTGAGCCACTGTGCCTGGCCAATTACTAAATTCTTAAAGCATCAGGACTAGCAGGATATATCCAACTCTTTGCTATAAAATATGTAGAACTTTGGGCTGTGTTATTCAAGTGAACTGTGGGATCTGGTACTGACTCTCCTGTGATCTCCATCACCTGACTGAAGAATCTAATGACTTCCTCACAGTTCTTTCTTACACAGCATAATGAAATGAAGAATTGTGTTCACTATCAGAATAATTTAGGCAATCTATGCCCTCCTCTGGGTTTGTTGTATTTGGTGAAATTATTCAGATTCCTTATGCAGCTGCAGACATTCCATCTTGCTGATGGATGCCGGCATGGAATGGATTATGTAGATAAATCCTTGCCCCACCTATTTGAGAATCAGGAGTCGTATATTATTCATCACTGCATCAGTAGTCCTAACTTAGTTTGAGGAATTTATGAAGTTGTTATTAATGATTAGCAAATGAATAAAAGCACGTAAGTCTGATGAGGATACCAAGAATTAAGCAAAATGCTTATCTTCAGGGTGCATACTTTTTAAGTTGGAAATATCAATAAAAGATAAGTTTAACATATAATAGTGCAAAAATTAAAAATAAATTACACAGATGTTAAAAGGAGAGAATTCACCTTGGCTGGAATGAAAGTGGGAAGCATGACTAAATAGAAAACTGGTAGCAACAGAGAAGCATAAATCAGCAAAAGTAAAGTCACTTTGGGAGGAGAATATGTATTGCATTTGTGAATGCCTAGGTAATAGAGTCAGAGTTTAGTTTAAGGTGATTTCTGAGTCAAAAATTAATATTCCCTTCAGTTCCAGTCCAAAATAACTAGTAAAGGGTTTTAATCAGTACCTCATCAGGTGGAGAATGACTTAAACATAGCAGATAGGCAGGAAGATGATAAATGAAAGGAACTAAAATTAGAAAATAAACAAGTTAAGCTTCTGCTTTTAGCCTACAATTATTATGAATTTTATTGTTTGTGTGTTGCCCTCCATTTATTACATTTTAACTGTGCAGTGCAAATAATTCAAAACAACCACCTGCTCTTTTGTATTAAGGATTTAATTCCACTGCTAAGGGCAAGAACAAATGTCACTGCCAAAAAGTCATAAAGCCTTTCTGTTGTAGAATAAAATGATCATAATAATAAGAAAGATTTGTCTTTTGAATCTCTGGTCTACAATTTTGAAACCTGAGAATGAGCCAAAGCCTGGGATGGCTGCTTGGACAGGATGCTGACAATAAAGCATTGTAAAGATCTCATAGCATTTAAAGATACAGGTCAGACTCTGAAAAATGTCAGAATGTGAATGAATGATTTCTAAGTGTTGCTATAGAAAGTTTAAGTCTCCCCAAACCAGGCCAGGGAAGCATCATTAGAAAAACTCTAAAGAGGATTGAAGTGAGACCTTGATTTGTGAATTACAGCTTATTTTTCTAATCAAGAAGTAGTCATTTGATCTTAGCTCTTGGTTGTATAGTGAAAAATTCACTAGGTATAGAATTAAGTGCAGCTTGTGCCCATCTGTGTGACATTGAGAAGACACTTGATTTCTCTGGGCCTCGGTTTTATAATTTGTAAAAGGAAAATTTCACTCACTTTTCCCCAAGAGTGCTTCAGAATTAAGTCTATGTTAATGTCAGTTTTTTTTCACCTGGGAATTTTTTTAGACCATAATTCTAGTAAAGAAAATTGTTGACTCCTGAAACCTGTTCAAAGCCATTTTCACAATTAACATTTAAAATAAGTGAATTGAAGGACATTACTAGGCAACTGCAACTTCCACTGTCTAGCTAATAATTTGAGAATTTACAAGGAACGTACACAGCTTATTTTATGCTCTTCAAAATAAGATTTTTCGTAAAGTACCTGATGGTGTGACTTCTCAGAGCCTATGGCTCTAATGCAAATTCATTACTGAATTACTTGCCAGAGACTTTTTAATAAAGTTCACTTAGCGCTTGAGACAGTCTAGTTTCAGAAGGGAAGATATAAGCATTTGATGTTCGTAGGGTTATTGGTTGTGGGATTGTTTTGCTTTGTTTTATTTTTAACTCTAGATCACTTTGCTGTCTTTATGGAGTTTTTCCTAATCCGATTGGCAGGAGGTTTACCACTTATTTGTTCTCCTTCTCAGCCAAGTAACCTAGACCAAGAGCCTTTTAAAAGGTTCTCAGGACTTTGAAGTTGATCTTAAAACAGGTTTGTCTCACTGGGCAGCTCAAACTATTGAACTCAACTGTTCTTAGAGGGGATATTTTCTAAATAACATGTTTGAGGGGAAAATAATAAGTAGTTTTTTAAAAAAAGTACATTGCAAAGAAATCACTAAGGAAAGTATTACTTATTACATAGACTTTCTAAAATAGTGTTCACTGGCTTGAACACTATCTCAAAATATGCAATTACATGACTTTGACCTGAAAAAAATCTATATGTACATAAATTTGTCTTGTTTATTATTTTTGTTCATGTTAAGATTTCTATTAATCTGTGCCTTTAATATTGTCATCTTTTCAAAGAAGTATTTAAAAATCCAAAATAGGTGGTGACATGGTTGAATACCTGACATACCAAACAGAGTATTTTACCCTGATATTTATCTTTAATGCCCAGGTCCTATCTTCAGAGGAAGAGAGCTGGGTGTTTTGGGTTTTATGTTCTTAGGTCCTTTCACACAGTTGGCACTTACCAGACAACTAAGAGACAGGGAGGCCTATGAACTTTTTTTATTTTAATTAATTTTCTTATAAGACAGGAAAAAAAAGAGAATGATTTATTCAAATGAATACAATTGACATCAGTTATTGATTTTGTAAAGTCATGGTTTTGGACAAAACCAGTAAACACCATTCACATCTCCTTCTATATGAATAATGTCTAGTTGAATGTGCGATGTGCCATCAGTTCAGAGAGGTCAGCCATGCTTTACATTCTAAGGAATTACTTCAGTTATTAGAGAGGAGCTCACTTACTTTCAGAAGAATATACATTCTTTATTTTCATGTAGTATACTCTTTCCATAAACATCAAAATCTGAAAAAATAATAATGCATTTATAAATATTTAATTCTTTCCATGATAAGTATTTTTCTTAGAGAAAATGTATAGAAAACATAGACTATTTATTAGAAAACCATTTTTATTAGAGAAAAGTTTTGGGACAATAGGCCAAGGGAAAATTCATTTTTTATTGAAGTGGATAATTACAGTTGAAATTGTCTTTGAGAGAAATGATTCCAGACCTCATAGGAAATATGATAATTTTTAGTCACTCCATTTTCTTGATAGTTTTATTTTGATTAAAATTTCTTATTGAGTAAGCACACACCATTTTTCATTTTAAAATGGTATCTTGGCTGGGCTAAAGTTGACTCTTACGTAGCCTGGCTTATTGGAGAGGACTCCTCACTCTCCTACGTTTACCACCTCTCAGGTCTGTTGTGGAGTCTAGCTGGTTCTGGTTCTTTCTCCTGTGATCCCCTCAAAAGTTCAGAAAACATGAATTGTTACTACCTGATGAGTCCTTGTGCATCCTAGAAGTATAACAGTAGCTCTGATTTGAATAGTGTTTAAGACTCTTTGTGATAAACTTGAACCAGTTTATGATTGCTGTTTGGTGAAATAGTGTGCATCACAGTATCACTTCTGTGAAATTCCGATACACCAAAACAAGGTGCTCACAATTTTGACTCTGCCTGTCTTTCTTCGTTTGCATTCAATTGAATAAATAGCCAGTGATTTATGTTCAAAAATTCAATAAATTTCCTTAATTCCTAACAGTCTAGGGTTATGATTGAACATAACAACTTGCCATATATGACTATCTTCTCATTGTTCTTTCTTTTTATTTATTTCTTTTTATTTTGTTTTTATTGACACATACTAATTGTACATATTTATGGGATCCAATATGATGTTTCAATAAATGTATATATCGTTTAAAAATAAAATCAGAATGTTTAGCATGTCCGTCTCCATATAAATTTATCATTTCTCTGTAGTAAGTACATTCAAAATCCTCTCTTCTAGCTATTTTGAAATGTACAAAACAATATTATTAACCATAGTCACCCTACTGTGCAATAGAATGCCAGAACTCACTCCTCCTAACTGCAATTTTTAGCTATTGACCAGTCTTTCTATCTTGAATATAATTTTGGCTGTTTTGATAAGGATTTTGTTCTTTGGGAATTATCTAAACTCTTCTGAGCATTTTCTGTTTCAATCTGATTGAGAATATGGGGCTTGTGTCTAAACCATTTCAGTGACATGTCATGTTTCCTACTTCCTTTCATTTATTAAAAATGTACTTGCCATTTTTCTCAAGGATGTACAGGTAAAATCTTGTCCCATTCTCCAGTCTCTTTAGCTGGTTGTAATATATTTGCCAATTCTGCCAAGTCTGCTTCTTCCATCAAGAGTCTGAACTTATGATATATAGTCTGTATTCTCCTTTTCCTTTCCTAGTATTTTTGTACCCTTGGATTCATATATGTCATTGAGGGGTGTCTCTTAGTTTTCGGTATTGGTAATTACTGTAAATAGGTTTTTAGATTTAGAATTGGTTTCCTATTATAGGTAGGAAATCCTATTATTCTGATTCCATTAATCTCTCCTAATATAATATTCACTTTTCCTGAATTTTTAATACTCTTGTAAGAAATTTTAGGAATTAGAAAACTATACTACTCAGTTTGATGAAATAATTCCTTGTCATTTTGCAAAGAATTTATAATAATTTAGAAAGAAAATAAACTGCAATTAGTTGTTGCTTTTGTGATTTAAGATTTTTTTCTAAGTTTCACCAGTTTAGAAATTTTACCCTGATACAAGCCCTTTTTGCATGTAAGGTTGTCTTCTTGTCGTTTTTGGTTTTTATGAATGTTACTCCAGAGAATTCCTCCACATAGGTAGAAATTGTTTAGAAAATTTAAATTTAACAACAGTATCTTGACAAAGTTGTAAGACGAATAATGGTTCCCCTTATTTATAATTGTTTTACTTTTAATATCCATCTGACTGCCTGGAAACTTTTACTGGAGAAAGTGTTATATCGCTATTACATTTAATAGGAGCATAATGGCCTGAATGTGTCATGTTGGCTACATGATGACATTTGAAGAATTATAGGCTTTCAAAGGTAACCTTTTATTCATATACTTGTGTTATGAGTTAGAAGCCAATCTACTCAGAAGTTAATTATATTATTGTTCAGGTACAAGGAGCCAGAGCCACCAATAATCAAGCAGACCTGTACATACTGATTGGTTTTCTTTTTCAGAAAGGTTCAATCTACTTGGGGAAATATATTAGCCTATGCAGAAACAAAGTGAGGCCGAAGTGGGCACGTTTAGGGAAGGGACAGTTAGTTGGCAAGAAGGAGCAGGAGGGGAGAGAGCCCTTTATGTAAATAGTATGTTCAACAAGATCTAAAAATATTTTTTATTATAACATCACAGGCAATTCAAACATTAGAAATGGGAACCCGTGTATGATTCTTACAAACATATATTGCAGTGTAAAATATGTTGACACTGCTTAATTTGTGTCTGATAGCTCCGGCTTTGTTAATGAATTTGGAGTAATATAGACTTGCTGCACAAGTTAAATGTGAAGATTACTGAAAACCACTTTAAGTTTAAGTCATTCATACATTCAGTGATTTGACGGCTATCAAGGTTAATGGGCAATAAATTCATTAGTAGTCATGGCACTGATGTTTTAGTGCTTGCTGTACAGAAACGTGTGAATAATAAAGGTGGCACATTCCTCCACGTTCTTCTTCACATTGGAACCATGATTAAGATGTACTGCCACTGCACATTTAATTCATTTATGTAATGAAATAAAACATGTTTATGTAAAATAAAATTTTAAAAATAAAGCTGGTTTGCAGTTTATTTTATGTAGACTTTCTCCTTTATTTCATGGTCAGGCAAATTTGTTTTGCGTCATGCTATAAATCTCACCATACTAGAGGTTTTGTTGTGATGAACTAATATCCTTTTTCTCATGAAAGGTCTTACGTGATGTAATTTAATATCCCTTCCATTGTTAACTATTAGTGAACATAAATAATAATATAATGGATTTCTGTGAAAAAGTACTAATCAAAGAATGGAAATGAAAAGATTAATACAAATTACAATGTAGGAACCTAATTTTTAAAAAGGCATTCGATTTAAACACAAGTTTAAAGTAAATGCAACTTTTCTAAAGCCTTTTGCATTAAACAACAATGCTGCAGTGTTAATTATTTTATATTTTTACAACACATACACCACATAACAGCTATTCTCTCTAAAATTTGGGGGCATTTACCATATGCCCGGAACTGGACTAAGATGTTACTATGCACTATCTCATTTAATTCTGGCAGAAGCTCCATAAGATAGTGTTGCTATCTCCATTTTTTTTAGACAGGAAACCCAAGACAGAATAAATTGCTTAATCCACATCATGGGGCTAATAAATGATACAGCTAGAATTTGCACCTGGGTCTCTCTGAGTCCAGAGTTTACATTCTTAATTTCTAACTGATTCTGCTGCAGTAAGTACATCGTGTCCTTGGTTCAGAAAGATGCATGTTAAATGAGGTAGATTTTGAAACTATAGTCATATATTTGATTATGAGAATAATTTTCTAGCTTGATGGAAACAGGGCTTTAAGAATATAGATTTTGTCAAGTGTGATGCAAAGTGAATTTTTAGAAAAGAAAGCCAGAATGCTTATAGAGGTACGTAGAAGAAAACTGAGTTGGGAGTGGAGGGGCACAGCTGGACATCTAATTCTCACACTTACTATGGAATTGTGCTGATGAGTACAATACAAAACACTACTATGCATAGAAAAGAAAAAGAAAGACTGCTCTCCAGATATATGTGGAGAAGAGGTAACTAGAAATAATTGCCATGTTTGGCAGACAGTAGTTGCAATTGTTTTGCTTTGTTTTGGTGAAACCTAAAGAACTGTAAAGTCATTATAAGCAGGACAAATTGCTAATTGCATGCTAGCTGCCATCTTACAATTATTGAAAAAGGTTAAAATATGAGATGAAATCAAATCTTGAGTAATGATATTTGTATTGTGACATTTATCTTTTTGAAAATATAAACCTTTAAATTATTGTCCTCAAGTTCTGTAACTGAGCAATGAGAAACTTTCATAGTTCCATAAGTTTGGGAAGTGTACCCTAACTAAATGTTAATCTACATATATTAAATGTTCTGTCATTTCACATTTACATGTTATTTTTCTCTTTTTAAAAGCATTGTGAGGTGAAAGGAGAGTATGTGATAATGAGGTGCAAATGCCACTTTATGGATATAAGACATTAGAGTATGATAACAGTTGGCCTTGATAAATTCAGATGGACATATCCAATTAACTTTTCCTTGACTGTCTTGTTATGATAACAGAAACCTTTCTGTAATAAAAAATACAAACACACACACACGCACACACATGTATATATACTGGAATAGCAGTCTAGATACTAGATTTTGAGCCAGTTCTGCCACTTAACCAAGTTTGCAACTTTAGATAACAAGTCAATCCTTATGACTAAATACCCTCAAATGTAACATGGAAGCAATGTTTGCCCTACTTTTTGTGTATAAGCAAAGAAAAAATGAGAAATTCATTGTGAAAGTGATTTTTTAAGGTTAAAAATTACATTTAATGCAAGCTAATGTTGCTTTATAATGCTAACTCATTCTGGTAATTCTGGAAAACATCTGAATTCTTAGATATATTTTATGTCTTATATTGTTAAATATTAATAGTATCTCTAGTTTTGAACATTTTTCTTATTTCACATGAAATACATAGTCATTAGAGAACAAAGTTAATTAAAAGGGGGAAAATGAATTAATGATTAAATATCAGCATGGAGAGTTAACCATCCTCCTTTTAAAGCAATAGCCACTTTTATATGTTCTTGACCTATTTTTATTGACATAGGCTTTACTGAAAAGTTAATACTTAATCATCTATAATAATTATCCTTCAGAAAAATATTTTTCAAATAGTACTTCCTTATTAATATTATAGTGAACAAGCTTCTGATGATGCAGAGCATAAATGGCTCAAGAAACCTCTGGCATTTCTGATACACAGTCTGTGTATTCTGAATTTTCTTTGCTTGCACACTGACTGGTGCCTTTGAAATATGACTTACCTTTTCTCACTTGAGAGAGATAAACTACTTTCATGCATCGATATCTAAAAAAATTAAGAGAAAGTGCACAGGCTCTATACCATTACATTTTAATAGTATTCCGGTTTGTCACTTTTACATTCAATTCTCTCCTGACATGTTTCTTGGGACAAGTCTATACACCAAGGCCTTTTTAACCATCATGTACAATATGCATATTGCAGAGGTCTTGGAAGTTTTTCAAGGGCCTATAGAAATGTGTGAGACAGAAAGCAAAGAATGGTTGCCTCCAAAAAACAGCCACAAAATCAATATTATCAGCTGTTTAGTTAAATGTACACAAATGTGATAGTAAGTCAGCTTCATTTAATTGGTAATTTGGTAATCATAGAAATTTAATGCATAGATATCTTGAAAACATACTGCTGTACACATGACTTTTATAAATAAATGTTACTCTTGGTAGAAGCTATTTTTCCATTAACACAAGATGTTTTGTGGCCTAATTGTTAATATCCCCTCTTACTGCTTTCTGTACCATGTCAGTCACCTAGTAGATGTATTAGGGTTCCTCAGAGAAACAAAACCAATAGGATGTGTGTGTGTGTGTGTGTGTGTGTGTGTGTGTGTGTGTGTGTGTGTATGATCTGCGATCTGCAAGCTGGAAAACCAGGAAAGCTGGCCGTATAGTTTGAAGGCCTAAGAACCAAAAAAAGCATTGCTGTAGATTCAAGTTTAGGTCTGAAGGCGTGAGAACAAGAAGCCACTAAGGCAGAAGAACAATGTCTAAATTTAAGTAGTCAGGCAGAGGAAGAGGAAAAAATCCAGCCTTTCTTTACCTTTTGTTCTATTCAGACTCTCAACTGATTGGATGATACCACTCACATTGGGTAGAGTAATCTGTTTTACTCAGTCCACCAATTCAAATGCTAACCTCTTCCAGAAACACCCTCACAGACATCCCCAGAAATAATATCTTTTCAGATATCTGGGCATCCCTATAGCTGAGCCAAGTCAACACATAAAATTATCTATCACAGTAGGTAAACAATAAATATGTGTTGGCATCTTCTATTATTGAAAGGTCACTCTCCCCTCTATAAATTCTTCCTAACGGGTGTTCTTAGGCCAATTAAATAAACATTTCCATGGTCCCCTTAGCATGGAGAAATCTCTCTTCTCCCTTATATAAATCTTTTCATGTCTCTTCCAAATATACTTATTTGAGGAATTCATTTTGTTGCATTAATGAGAGACGCCAGGGGTGCAATGAGGTAGGACTGTAGTACATTAGATGCTGCGTGAATTTCTTTGGAACAAAACTTTTTAAATTAAGTTGGATAATTTACTGACATCACAACTATAAAGTAAAATTTGAGTACTCACAGAATGAGACCATGGCATTATTCTCAGTGCTTTAGGGCTAGTATTCACTTTGGTGGAGGGAGTGATTCTGAGTACTTTGACTCTGAATAGTTTGATAGCTGCTAGATGTTGCTTGTTAAATAAGGACTGACTTCTACGGATGGGATCTATTATCTGTATTTTCTTGATATGACTACTGGGGCTTATGGCTGCTCATCCACTGGTTATCATCTGTCACGTGTGAATAGACCATTTCCTCATAAAAGTTGGATTCAGAGCATATTTGTGGTGATTTGCTCTACTGTGCGGTATGACCCTGTCACATCTACCTGCCTGCAGCTCTTGTTTCAAAAACAAGTTGATATATGTTTCTGCTGCCTTTTGGAAGTGTCCAGTTAGTGTTTTCTACTAAACGGTTTCTTAAAAACTGGTAGGAAGAAATAAGGCCTAGTTACATTTCATGCTTGTCCAACTCAATGGAAAAAGCAGTAATCTATGTTTTCTTTCTGAAACACCTGTTGGTAAATTTAATGAGTGTATTAAAAACTGAGCTGCCTCTCTATTTCTTTTAAAACAACTCTGCCCACTTTGTTGAGCATGGTTGATTGAGATGTGTGATGTGCTTTGCCATAGTTTTGTGTGTAAAGTCAATACTTTACTGATATGTCAATGTAATAAATGTTGCTAAAGTGTGGACTCAATGTATTTGGACTAATTGGTTTTGCTTTTTGTTTTCCAGCTGGGACAACGTATATCTTTAGCAAAGGTGGTGGACAAATCACATATAAGTGGCCTCCTAATGACCGGCCCAGTACACGAGCAGACAGACTGGCCATAGGGTTTAGCACTGTTCAGAAAGAAGCTGTATTGGTGCGCGTGGACAGTTCTTCAGGCTTGGGGGACTACCTAGAACTGCATATAGTAAGTATTTTTTGAATATCCTCAGCTTTTACATTTTACTGTTAGCTTTTTGTAAATAATTTATAATTTTGCCTCTTGGACATTTTCTTTTCCCAGAAACTAGTACTTTGTTGTAGAAAATATGAATACAATCTAGAGGTAGTAAGACCTTATATATATTACTGTTGGTAAGCATCCTCTTTGCAATAAAAAAAAAACCTTTTTTTTTTCTTTTTCAGTGTGAATCCCCTCAATTTTGTGTTCACAAAGATTTTTTGGGGGGGAGGAGTGATTTTAGTATCTTTAGGCAAATTAGCCAAATTAATAAAATTAGTTATTGCTGAGTAGATACTATACTATCTGGCTGGAAGCAGGAGATTGTAATACCGGTGACATCCAAAGATCTGGATTCAGTGTCCTTATTTCTTTTCTCACCAGAGAAAATAGTTATATAAAGTTACCTGAAGTGGAAGGGAGGGAAAGACACTTTAAGAATCTTTGGGAATGTGAAAGAAAATGGCAAAAAGATTCTTTCTATGCCATTTTCTACTCATTTTGATACGTAAGTGTCAGGAAAATACAATGGATTCTTGCCATTTATGTCCTGGGACCATTCCTATTCTCTGAATTCTAAGCCTCCCACAATAATTTACTCAGCACATAGTTGATGGCAAAGAGTGGTTTGTGAATGAAAAGCTTTCTTTTCCTTTTAAAGTTTCCATAATTGACTTTATAGCTCAGGAACTCTTCATTCTATCTCTGGATTAAAAAAATTACTAATGAGTGTGGTTGCAACTCTTTATCTCCTAATCTCCTTACATTATTTGTAAAGAAGGGCACACAGCCTTTTATTGTTAAGAGATATTAATATTTTAGCAATATATCAAACTAACAAACATAGAAAAGTGTCACGTATTCAAAAACTCTAAAGGGTTCTTACCATCATAGTTTTTGGTCTAAAGTCTCTGTTTCTGGAAGATTGCAGAAGAAGCAAATAAGACTCTCCATTCTCTTTATCCTTGGTGTACGATTTCTCTCCCCTGCACTGACTAATCATGTAAATTTATTTTATTTGTTTGTGTCTATCTCTATAAGTTCTCCCTTTATCAGTATTCATGCCTCAAAGGACATTTGATTACATTATATCATGGTTTGTTTTGTTTTGTTTTGTTTTGTTTTGTTTTTTCCTGTTAGAAAGTGGCCTTCAGACACTAATTCTAAAATAATTAGGAAAAACCACTAACTACCAAACTACATTAACACAGTCTTTTACAAGGTTTAAAGTTGCAAAGATTTTATGAGTTTATTTTCTTAATTTTAATTAGCATTAGATTTCTGGAGTTTCCAATAAGATGAGTAGGAATTTACACTGACCACAAGGGCTAAATTCATTGCTAATCTTGGAAAAATGAAACAAAACAAAGCAATGATAACAAAAAGTCGTCAGCACAGCCATTATTGAACCATCATAAATTTTCAATTTAAAATGCAGTTGTGAAAATGGGAACTCTGGAAAAGTAATTTCAGCTACCTTTTAGCAAATATGTAATAATAAAAATTGAAAGCATCTGGATGTTTATGGCATCATAAATAAATGATCAGTTAAGATAAACTTAACTAGTGCAGTAAGGAATCTTGCTGTTTAGAGTAATCTGAACTTTCAAAATACATTTGCTCAGTTCTGACTTAAGTGCTTGCTACTTTAAGAAAATAAATAAATTAAAATGAAAACAAGAGCCTTTTTCCTTCTAAAAGAAATTACTTATTGATCCATAACCAATTACACTTTTAGCCTGAGAAAAGGTTCTACAATGATCACTTTCAAATCGTACGGGGCTATGTTATTGAATTACTCAAACCACTGTTGTTTATTTTATGGTCAAAGGGTTTTGGTCTACAATAATAGGTACATCTTTACAATTTTGTCCAAAAGTGGGCTTAGGGTCCTTTCGTAAGTAAAGAATTGACTTTCTAGATGTCCATATCAGCTCAGTATCCTCCACATCTCCTTTACCAGCTGTAAAGGAGTTATATCAGGGTTTCTGAGAGCTACCCTGTCCCTGTGAGGGCCTTCTTCTTTCTACATCTCCTCTCTTGGGCTTGCCCGGCCATTCTCTTTGGATTCAGTGCTTGTCTCCACATACTGTTTCTCTCTGACTTGGTATGTTCAAAATCTCCCTTGCTGTGAAAGCATGTGCTGAACTGAGAAATAAATATTAGATCCTATCAGCCTTCCTGATAGGCTGTTTGTCAGGCCTATCCACTCCTGCATCGACTAGTAGGACCCAGCGGTAGCCCAAATGTGGCCAAATAAAATTCTTTCTTTCATTGCCTATAAGAGAGGATCAGCCATTAGTGATTTAATAAGTTGTTTATATGGAGACAAGTCTTTCCACGTTTTAAACATATATTCAAAATTAACATAAGGCCAGTGGTTCTCTTTTTACTACTGAAGTTTACTTCTAACTCTTTCCCATAATACTGGGTACATGGAAGAAGAAGAGAAAGATGAATTATAATTTAAAAAGAAAAAAAAAGAAGGCAAGGAAGCAAAGAAAAAAGGAAGAAGGGAGGGAGGAAGGAAGGGAGGAAAAGGGAAAGTGTGAAGGACACAAGATGAGAGACATAAGATGATGCCTGTGGGTGACAGAAGCAAAGCTATTCTTAATATTAACACATAGGTTTGAGAATATTCAAGGCTATTTATCTAATTATTTGGGTACTTTTAAGTCCATCTTCTTTTCCCCTCAAAAATTCTTCTACTTCTTTCAGGATAGGAAATTAAAAGGAAAATAAGATTTGTAGAATTTTAGATTATTACTGTTGTTTGATTTTGGTTTGCGAATATAACTGACATAAAAATTAACCTAATTGGTATAATAGGTGATATTTTTTATCTATAAAAGTTAGGCATTGTAATTATCTATTAAACTGTCAGGAAATTTTTATAAGCTTTCAAAGTCAGGAAAGTATAAACCATGGACATTGTATTTAAAAATCTTATTTTCATCCTTAATTGATAGAGCTAATAAAGTAGAATGTTGATTGCATCCATTAAAAGATGTTCCATTCTGGCTGAAATGTATAATGCCATATCCATTAGATAATTTTAAAAATCTGATTGGCACATAATTTCAATGAAGATTTGAATATTTGACGTGGTTTATCATTCCCTTTTTCAGAATGATCATGTTGGATTTTACTTGAAAATGTAATCATATTTAAATTTTGATTAACTATACTTTTAAAAATGTAATAACTTGGAATAAAATGGCTTTTGCATCAGGTGGCCTAGTTTTGATAGGTAGATTTTTTAAAATTAGTATCAATGCTACCACTGTTAACCTCAAAGCCGTATGATATTGCCATTGAAATTGTAAGGTTTTATGAGGGGATGAGGGGAAGATAAAGACGTGAAGTGAGGAGCAATTAATTAGTATAGTACCTAGAATATCAGCACTCAGTAAATATTTTCCGAACGAATTTAATAGATTTAATGAATTATATATTGGAAACAGTGTGGTTGAGGATAAGTATAGACCCTCAAACTTTTACTAGTGAAAGTAAAGACACAGTTTAGTTTCTATATAACTCTGAGAAAGTCATTTAACTTCTTGTTTACAATATAGAAAAAGTATAGCGCTTGATATACAGCAGCTATATTATTGAAAAGTTGCAAATTTTAATTGATATTGTTTTCTGAAATTTTCAACTAAGAATTGATTATTGTAGTTGATTGTTTAGACAAATTTTATGGTGAAAATTTTGTTGGATGAATGATTACCTCTTCTTAATAATTACCTTATTTATTGCAGTTCACTTTTCTTATGAATTGTTCTCTCTTAATTTCATATCTATTCATTATTTCCAAGTAGAAACAAACTTTCGGATGACAGAGAACATGATTTATAATAATGATTATGATTAAAAAAAAAATAATATAGAAATGTGGCTTTTCATCATTTATTTCAGTACATGTTAGAAGCTTGCCCAGAAATATTTGTTGAGCACCTAATATGTCCCAGGCCTATGTTAGGCTCTGTGGATGCAAACTGAATGGGATGGCCACTTTAAACCTGCCTCAATAAATATTTGTTGGATGAATAAATGAACCAGCCAACTGGGATCCTCATCAAGGGGTAGCTTAGATTATGTATAGCAGAAATCTTACCCTAAAGGTGACTGATATTTCTTAGTAGTTCTCTGTCGTGTTATTCATCTCTCCTTCTTGCAGTTCTAACTTTCTTATTTGGATAGTATTTGTAAGAACAATGAACAAATGACAGCTTTTTAAGATAAATAATATAAAGAAATGACTTGTAAACTATAAAATGTTATACTATACATATTTAAATTACTGATCGAGAATGACTTAATCTATATTGAATAAAATCATTTCTTAGAAGCAGTGAGCAACAATTGAGCTCAATGTTTTATGGTTTATAAGATATATCTAGAAATTTTACCAATCTTGTCACTTTTAGGAAAACGTCTCTTACATATCAGTTTAGTGGTGTTAATTGGAAATTACTTAACCCCTCTCTGACTTGAAGAAGAAAGCCACTACAAATGTGGGCTCTTTCATTGTGATGAATATTAACGGGTACTTTGGTTCTGACCAGAGGAAATGTCGTGAAGGGTGGAGGAGAGGATGAGTGAAGAGTGTTCTTTGAAATCCTTTTATCTTGGGAGCATGAAAGAGAATTGCAAATATGATGAGTGAATTGTTGCACATATTTGCCTTAAGTGTTTCTTCTTTGTACTTTGCTGGGCCAGAAGCCTTATTTTGAAAGCAACCTCTTAATTGATTTTGATTTAGAAATATACCTTTTGATCAGTGGTTTTAGTATAGACTAGAAACAGTGTATTTATAGCAAATGTTACATGTCCCAAAATAACGTCAATATTGGTGACATGTCAAATCTTTCTCATCTTTTTCTGCCTCTCTCCATTTTACATTATTTATCTTACTGCTCTATTAAGATTCAATTCAAAATGTCATTTTAAAGTCAATAATTGCACATGGATGCATACCTATATCAACAAGATAAAACCCAATTATTCCCCCTCAGGATTTTCTTGAGTTAAAATTATGTTCCACCTGAAATGTTCTTTCTAATCAACAGATTCACTTTTTTATAAGGGTTTCACTTTGCCATATAGCATTTAAATTCAATCCTGTAAATCATATGCAGTGGATATTTTGTTTGGCTTTGTTTTCCTGGTTCTTATGTTAATTAGACAACATGTGGCCTGTTTGACTAGAATTTTAAAAGAAAGACTAGAATAATGTCTTTTTACCATATATTGTAAAACTCTTGTCTAAGCTTCGAAGGTGTGAAAGTTATCTTCAGAGAAATTGCGAGAAGTTATGGTCACATTTCTACTGGCTTAAGTGCCACCCGTATATGTGGAAATAGTCTCTATTTACTTGTGGGGGGAGGGAAGATGAATCAATACAAATTCCTCCCCTAATACCTTCCCTTTGGAAGTTAATTGAATTTCTCAACTTCTAACTTACTGCTTACTCATTGTCATTTTCGTGTGTTATTTAATCTCTCTCATTTTGGTTTCTAGATTTCTTTCTTTCTTTTTGGGTTTTTTTTTTTTTTTCTTTGAGACAGGGTCAGCTCTGTTGCCTGGGCTAGAGTGCAATGGCATCATTATAGCTTACTGCAAACTCCTGGGCTCAAGCATTCAAGCATTCCTCTTGCCTCAGCCTCCCAAGTAGCTGGGACTACAGGCTGACACCACCACATCTTGCTAATTTCTCTATGTTTTGTAGAGACGGGGTCTTTTTCTTGATCCAGGCTGGTCTGAATGCCTGGGCTCAAAGCCATCTTCCCACCTGGGCCTCCCAAAGTGCTGGGATTATAGGCATGAGCCACCACAGCTGGCCTGGTTTCTAGATTTCTGTAATCATTTCCTCCTCTGAAATTCCATTGCTGTGAAATTTAATAAAAGAGAGAAAATAGCAATTTCTGTGTGCACTTCCGCAGTTCGCATACTTACCACTTAGAGGCTTATGCTGCTGCCTCACCTTCTTAGTTAACCTTCTGTCTCTATTCTGAATACTTTTCAATCCATTGTACATACTGTGTCAGGTTAATTTTCTAAACTGCTTCTTTGATCATGTTATTCCTTTGTTAAAACACATTCATGCCTCCACAGCTGTGTACAGGTAAAGGCAAATTCTATACCTAAAGTTTAATGTCCTTGGCATTCTAGTCTCAGTTTTCCTTTTTATGTCTGTTTTCTACATTTTTCTCCTTATCATCTTTCCACTTGAGTAAAATGTATTAACCTATTTTTTAAAAATGGGCTTTCTCTTGTCATCTATTTCTAATTCCTGTCCAAAGGTTTCTTCCCATTCTCTCTCACTAGATAGATTCTACTCAGTCATCAAGGTTTTTATTCAAATGTTGGATGTTTTCAGGGTTGGCCCTGGGATCCTTGTGCCCCTGAGCTAGCAGAAAGAAGTTAAGGCTCAGGAGTTTCTTTGGAACAACTGTAGAAACAATTCCCAGGGCATTACCTAGCTGAAGAAAGTCTTGTCCCTTGATTCTGCTCCATTCTATCATCACTACTCTTCTTGCCCCCTTGCTTTGTGGTGGGCCCCTAGTTATTAATGTTTTACAGAATGGCTTCAAATCCATTCTAAGTTAGTCAGTGATGAGTTGCCTTGGCATGCCTCTTTTCTATGCCAGGCTGTCAAAACAAATGTCTTCTTGTTGAATCCTTTATAATTCCTGACTACACCTCCATTTCTTCTGTAGTTATTATGAGTATTTTAAAAACTATACCTTCGAGAAATATTAGTTTTGGCTAATTCACCATATCATTACTGATCAATAATCTGTACTGTAGGTGATTAGTTCTTTATTTCTGTGAAACAAATTTCCCCACAATTTAGCAGTTTAAAACAGCCAAACATTTATAATCTTATACTGGCTCAGGAATCTGGGAGCATCTCAGCTGGGCTATTAAAGTATTTCTAGGAGAAGTAATGGTTAGGAACTCCTGTGCATAGAACATGTCTGATATGTTCACTCTTATGATCCAGACAGAGTCTGTGTGTCTCAGGAAGAAATGATGAGCAACAATTGTAGCATAGGCAAGCAGGTTCCTAAGAGTGTCGGTGTTGCAGAAGTCTAAACACAATACAGATTGACAAAAATAAAAGAAATGAAAATATTGCTTGAGGGTTAAGAACTAGTTTGGGGGATGCATACTAAATAAAGGATCATTCGCACAATGATCAGGAAAACTTATTACACAAAAAAGCACCGAGAGCCATAAGCAAAATGCATAGCAGAAGTAGTTAAAAAATGGACCAGCATGGCAAACATGTCAGCCAAAGACCAGGAACCCAGATAATGGTGATCTTACGGTCTTAGAATCCTGTTAATGCTGATGTTGGGCTACACTAGGCATAGGTGGTTTATTTCAACAAAGGAAGGAAATAGTCTAGGTGCATATACCAGGGTATACTCAAGTTAATAGTAGGGATAAATAATCAAAGTTATAAATTAGAAGCTGAGGACTATAGATAATTTTGATAGGACCTGGAAAAATACTTTTGATGAAAATATGCACATTTTTGGAGCTGTGGAATGCAATTTGTGATGTCTTTAGGAGGTCACTTAGGAGGTAGTGTGCTAGACCTGGGGATTCTTGTGTTAACAAGACAGAGGAGGACTCTGCTTTCCTGAAGATCAGCTGGACAAGTTGTTTAATCCCTTTGCCAACAAAGCATATTCTTGATGGGGGGGATACTCAACTGCCCTGGAAGAACATCCTGCAACTAGGCTTCTAGGAGATGCTTTAATGGTAGGTTCTTCCTATCAGGAAAAAGCACTTCTTCCTGGACCTATCCCTTAAAACCTTCCTGCCCAATAAAGAGTGGAAATACAAGACTGAAAGACAAAAAAAAAAAAAGTTTAGTGAAAGATCCAATTTTTATTGATTAGTAAGGATTTGGGTCCATGAAAATAACTTCATCTTAATATTTCTAAAATTTTACTCTGAACTTTAGTTCAAATGCTGACTGCTCAAGTCAAAATACGCATCTCCAGGCCTGACTTTTCCTCTGACCACCGTACTAATATTTCCTACTGCTTACTCACCATCTCCACCTACATGTCTCAGAGGCATCTCAAATTTACCACAGTTAAAACTGAACTCATCATTCCCAAACCACACACTCATCTACGCAATTAGAGACTATAACCTTGACATCTTTTACCTCATGCTTGCTTTTACAACATAATCAATGTCTCGCCGAATTCCAAAAATGTCCCTCAACCTGTACTGCCCAGTAGAAATATAATGTGAGCCATGTATGTAATTTTAAATTTTCTAGTAATCACATTAGAGAAAAAGAAGATGAGATTAATTTTAATACATACAATTAACTTTAATAATATATTTTCAATATATCCAAAGTATTATCACTTTAATATGTAATCAATAAAAATGATTTTGTTTTACATTATTTTTTCAAAGTTTTTGAAATCCAATGTGTATTTTATACTTACAACACCTCTCATCTAAGAATCTAAATTTTCCATCAGAAGTACTTTACATTGTATTTCATTAAATTTACAATTGTAGAAGTAGATCCACATACACTAGTTATTCCAAACATACTTAAAAATTTTTCCATAATTGAATTGAGTATTGGTTTTAAATTTGTGTCTAACTTAATTAAAATAAAATACATTTTAAAATTTAGTTTCTTAATCCCATTAGCCATATTTCAAATGATTAACATATGGCTACTGGCTACTGTACTGAACAGCACGGTTTTAGAATGTATCTGCTTTCTTTGCATCCTGCTATTATTGCCTGAGTTTAATGGCCTCTTCTTGAACTGTTGCAACAGCCTTCTAACTAATCTCTCTATCTCCAAGGATCTTCCCCTTTCTAATCCATCTTCTGCATTGCGACCAGAATGATGTTGTAAAATAAAAATTTGGTATTTCAACTTCTAGTTTCAAATGTTTCATTGTAGTGGGTCTCAATCTCTTTTAGTTCAAGATACACCTGACTGATAATATTCGCCTGCATTCAACAGTGATTTTGCTCACTTAGGGGCTGCTTCTTGGTGAAAAAAAGCACTGGTAGTCTACCCATAATTTCACTCATATCCTCCCACTTCTCTGTGAGGGTGTGTCTCAGCTCCTCACCTGGTAACAAGGCTCATAAGAGATGGGCATGAGCTCCCTGTTCAGGCTATCCATTTGAAGCTCCTCCATAGTATTCTTTAAATATTTTTCCCAATGCTTATTTAATGGAGAAAATAATTTTCCATTTATCGAAATTGTATGCACAGACACTTAGTGATTTACTTCTGAAAGACAAAGCAAACTCAAACATCTGGAAAAAATTGGCAGAAAATTCCTAACCTTTTTTTGTAGTTTTTATACTCTCTTCTGTTTTGTTGTTGTTTGTTTGGGGTGGGCAATTTTATGAACCAGGCAAACTTTTGGATTTAGTCTAAAGTGTTTAAATTCTGATGGTAAATCTTTATTCATTTTGAACAGCATGATGCTGAGTAGCAGTAAGTGTTAGGAGAGCAGAGAATTGTATCTATTTTGTGCACCCTTGTATTCCCAGAGCGCAGCATGAACCTAGAATTTAGCATGTAAGCAATCAGTGTTTGTTGAAATAATCTTTGGGTTCTAGAAGTTCTGCCAACTTAAACTGCCTATGTGTATTCTGAAAACATTCAAGGGCAATAGGTCGGTGCTGCCCAGGTCAAGGGCACTATCTCCTACTTACGTTATGAGTAGGTTAGAGATACAAGTATGAGCTAACTACCCACACGTTTGCAGTTTACTTGTTGCTCTTTATAGACTGGTATCTTGAGGCAACAGTCTGGCGAGCCACACCTTAACCTGTTGAAATGGAGAACCACTGGCCTATTGCAAATACTTCAAAAGCCTATCTCCTTAGCTGGACCTACACTGAATGCACAATCCAGACTTATTTTCCAGCCTCATCTTCAGCTACTGCCTACTCTAATTCACACATATCCACTTTTAATGAGGCATGGCTTCTGACCTCAAGTATCTTAGAATTTAATGGATAAGTTTCATTCTACTGGCATGGTAGCCTCAGAAAACAGACACACAGGCTAGTATTTCAAATCTTCATGGTGCAGAAGTGCAATTAAAAGCAACGAACAATCTCATAATTGTTCTAAGTTTACAAATGTAAGCCCGTTTAGTGTCCATTAAAACCCCAAAAAGAAAAAAATATTCTCCTCATTTAGTTAATGAGGAAATGAGGCACAGGTCACATAGCCGGTAAGCTGCAAAGTGAGGCTTGAACTCAGGCAGTGTGACTCCTAAATGTGCTTAACCACTGTGTCTTATTTTGATGCTGGTGAGAGTTCAGCTGCCTCAGGCTGAACCCAACAACTCTGCCTTTGGTTTGTTTAATGCAGTTTTATGAAATCAAAAACCCCCAGCTTTTAGTATATCACATATCACATGATTTACTGAGCATTTCAGACATCTGCTACATAAACCATTTTCTCAAATAAACAAATAGCAAATTATCTGACTTACCAGTTGCCTCAAACTTTTTGTGGTTAGCTAGCTAGTGTTTGCAATCTGATTTGTAAGTTTGGGGCATACATAATTTTAAAGACAGAGAAGCACAATTAAAAATATATGTATACCAATAATGATAATAAAAAAAGACCTCCAAAGTAACTTTGTTCATGCTAGTTACTCTCTTCAAAATATTTCTTCTTCTACTTATTCCTACCTGTCTTCCTCTCTTTCCTACTCTGGTGCTTTTTTATCTATCTTTGAGGCCTGCATCATATATTTTACATATTTGTGAAGCCTTACTTTGTCCCCTAGGGCAAAACTAATCATGTCTTTCTTGGTACTATCATAGAACTTTGTTCTTAATTCTATTATATCACTTTCCATAGTCGTAGCTATTTCTTTTATATGCACTTCTAGCCCCTTAAATTGCAATCTCTCCAAGGTCAGTGACCATGTACTGTCTATCTTGACTTATCTATATTTTCACACACTAGCATTGTGCTCCTTAGATACACCATAAATGTTTACTGATGAAGGAATGCATGCCTGAGTGAATGGAGGAACAAGTGAACTCCCTTGCTCCCTTCCTGGTGGCTGTGGCCTCTCTTGCTGTCTTATTGGTAGTTTTCCATTGTATAATGCAGGAGCTCATGCCAGGAGTGCTCTCCTTGGAGCACAGTATGAGGTAGACTCCCAGAGGATAATGGTGAAAGCATGTGATGCTCTCCTGGGACTTCCTATTTACACCCCACTGAGGTGCGCACACACACGACAGAAACTCCAGGGCTAGGCCTACCATCAAATTGACTCATTATTCATGTGTCATTTTCTCAGGGAAGGAAGACATTTCTCTTGTTAGACCATCAACTAGCTCCACTTTCAGGTTCAAACATTCCAAACAGGTGGTCACTTCTCTGAGATTTAGTCTAGGTAAGCTTCTTATCTGCTGTCTGTATTATTTTGGGTATCTATATAAAAACATCTGCGATATATTTCCCTGCATTTTGACTTGATGAGAAGAGATGAAAAATCCAACTGGAGAATGAAAAAAAACAAACCAAAAAGCAACCACAAAAATCCTCCTGTAGTAATCAACCGTAATTGATTATGAATGTGGAGGTAATCAATTTCCCCTACCCTGGCAATTTAACCATTTTGTTTTGTTTTGTTTTGTTTTGTTTTTTTGCTTGTTGTGCCAACCTCTGACACTTGCTTAACTGGTGCAGGTGAAATTGGTTCTCTATTCATTAAAACAGTTTTTTAAAAAAATATCTTAATATATATTAAATGCTCTAAAGTATTAAGTTAATTTCTTAAGTAGGGTTAAATTCCCTCTCTGAAATCATGCTTGCCCTATTCATTTGCTTACTAAGAAGAACAATAACTAAACAATACTGTTTAGTATGCGTTGAGTGCTTACTATGGACCACACACTGATCTAAACACTTTGCATAAAATTATATTTTATTTAATATTCACCATAATTCATTGAGGTATGAATTATTACCTCAGTTTTACAGATGACCAAACAGCATTTTAGATAAATTGACCAAAATCACATAGCTGGTAAATAACTGACTGGATTTGAACCAGCTGAATATGACTTCAAAGTTCCATTTTTCTTTAGTGCAAAGAAAAATTTTAGGCTAGCCCAGATACTTTTCCAAATGATCATAAAATACAAATTACCAGTCTGAAACGAATGAGTCTTTATAGTGTATTGTGTTATGAGATTCCTTAAGCATGGGCAGAAGCTATGAATTCTGTGACCCTCAACATGAAAACATTGAATAACAACAGAGTGCTGTGACATAGCACATGATATTTTCCATTAAAATTCCCTTCATGGGTAAAATTATAAGTTTCAATGCAATTTTCTGAGTTGTGCCTAAATGTAGGACTAAGCTAATACTGCCACAAGGGTATTGGCCTTATATGGTGATGAATATAAAAATAACCCACATTGCTCTGGAAACTTTAGTAGGAGCCACAACTTTCAGCCTTTCCCCAAGTCTAAGGCTAATGCATAAGGCCTAGTAGGCTTGACCTACTTTTTTTTTTTCTTTGAAACAAAAAGCAGAGTTGAGTCTCTGTGTATCTAAGCATGTAAATGAGGGGAGAGAAAGGAAATTTGTCTATTGCTTGTAGCTCTTGCTGATTACACATTTTCCAGACAGAGGTATTCAAAGGAAAAGTATGTTGACCTGTTCATTATCGTTAATTAGCAGTAAATTCAGGCTTTGGGGGCTCCACATCCCACAGGGCATCAGCAGAGAAACAGCGTTGAAATTTTAGCACTAATATGTGGAGTAAGGTCAGGCAGCTGCCCAGGTAGGTTTCAGAACTGAGTTCATTCGATCTTTAAAAGACAAGCATTGCAGAGATATTTCACCTGGTGGAAAGAAAAAATTGTAAATTCTAGCTCCACTCCCAATGCCTAATTCAAGACCAGTGGTTATTTAGTGATTTGGAACTGGCTATGGTGAAGAGTGTTGGATAAATGAAGTGGCTAGAGATGTATTTGGCGTTTGTAATCGCTGCATAGATATTGTTCATTATGTGAGGAACATGCTATAACCATCAGCTTCATATTTAGTTAGTTTTTCAGTGAACTTTCTTCTTCTCAATAGATTATATTTCAATTATTTAACTGTTCTTTTTTTTAAAAAAATTTATTGGCTTTTGTGGAATTCTTCTAACCATCTAGGCATAAACTAGATTCAATAGACTAGCGATGCATAGAGTTGGGTCTGTGAAGCTAATAATATTTTACAACAGGCTATTCAGAAGGAATTGAATTTTATTTGTTGCCTTATTGATGACAATCTCTATTTACCTTTCAGAAAAACCCATATTTCTAAATACATTTCACTTTTAGATCATAAAATTACTTATGGAAAAATTTAAATAATACAGCAATGATGACAGTAAAAAATAAAAACTTCACACAATATGGCTGCTTTTGTACTGTGATATCTAAAATCTAATCTTTAATTTTATACATATACATATATTATACATTTATTTTCTTTTTTGTGTATAATATATATAAATAGCTGTATATATGGCGACACACCTGAACATTTATCAAAAAGATGAAATATTATCATGTTCATATTATTCTGCAATTTGATTATTTTATTTAATATATTTTAGACATCTTTCCATTTTAGAGCACATAATCTCATATTTACCTCATAGTATCTTATTGTACATATGTGCTACAATTTATTGAACCATTCCCTAATGATGAGTATTTTGTTTTAGCATTTTCAGTATTATAAACTGATAAGTTTTAAATCTTATTAAAATATCATTTCACATGTATAAAAATATAAATATTTTAAATATTTTTAGATGGTTAAATTCCTATAAGCAGAACCATTATATTTATTACTGAGTTATCCTCTAAGAACATTGTACTGTTGAAAGTTTCCACCAGCAATATGTGAGGATGTCACAAACTGCGATGTTTTAGTACAAAAACAATCGGTCTTATTATTTCTTAAGATACTGAGATCCGTAGAATGATTTCCTTTCTGGCACATTTCTTTTGAGTGTGTATATATTTTAATAATTACACTGGTATAAAGGTAATACCAATGCCCTTTAACTTTATTTACAAACTTTCTCGTATTCTGGCAGCATTCACAAAACAGCAGTGGGCCAAAGAACTTGAACAAGTTCATGAATCACATAGCTCTTTTCAGTAAAACGGTGACTACGCAATATTCTCGGAAGAGCCATGCAGGCAAGTGGTTAATACCCTAATGGGAAGCAGTACTTGTTTCAGAGTCTACCTCTGTGTTCACCTTCTACACGTTCCATAATTCTTAATTTTGCCCCTAGTCACTTCTTATTTCAATCATGCAGTCCTCAGGACTCCTGAACAGCAGTGGAACGTGACAGGCTTTTAAATGTATTAATAGTGTCAACATTATTGTGCTTAATCTTAATATAACAAACAGTAACAATAGACATAGTCTGCTATTAAGCATTTAGTAAGGCACAGATGTCTTAGCTCTTGATAGACAATTTAAATAACAAAGTTCTCAAGCTCAGAGGGTGGATTATATCAAGGGACTAGCTCATATGTTCTGTAGCATTTGATAATAGCCAAGATTAAATTGAAAGGAAGTAAGATGTGCAGAAGGGGAAAAAAGATGTACCTACTTAAGTTTTTCAAATTCTGCATGTGATCATTTACTTCAGTCCTATTGTATCTATTGTAAGCTAAATCACAGCTGGTAGTGAGAACCACGTTTAAAAATTTGAGAACATTTTGGTTAGCTTGACAGGTTTTTTTTTTAGTAATGCTAAATATATGTGAATATAATTTAAGCATGTGAAATATTAATATAACCCCAATATAGTTTTATCTTTGCACTTTTTGAATTGTCTTCAAGGTGCTCTAGGCTTGAGTTTTATTAATGGAAGGTAAAAATGAAAATATGTAACTGTAGTGTTTAATGGACACTGAAAATATTTGATAATGCCATGGCTATCTATATCATATTCCCTAACATATTTAATAACTGAACATATGCAACTTGCTATGGTAACACATGGTGCTGAGCAGCAGGCCGTCCCATTTGACAAGCTGTTTTTTTATTTTATTTCTTTATCCCCAAATCTTCTCCTATAATCCCAGATTACAATGTGTTTTGATTTGTTAGGTGGCAAGCAGATAAGACGGATTCTGTTCTCTGCTGTTTATTTCCAACAGGTTGTTTGGCTTCAGGATACAAAACCCATGAGATTCTAAAGTGAAATAACTAGATGAGAATGGGTAAAACAAACAACACAACTACACAACAATAAAATACATGTATTCAATACAAAATGGGTAGAGTACCAGCTTCAAGGAAGCTCTGCACTATGGCTATGTGATAACACTAGATCAGGAAGAAAATTCTAGCAACCATCTTCTCTGCAAGAATCAGTTACTTGGTAGGCGGGGTATTTAATTGTGACGGTTTTTGTACGTATCTTCTAGTTGCCTTGCTTCACTAGCAATAACTCCTGTCAGCAGAAGTGTCCAAGGGGAATTGTGTTGTTTGGTGTTGCAAGATTTGCTCTCTGAGGATCAATTCTTTGGAAATTTCCATGAGTTATTTTCCAATCCTTTAATTGCTTGTGTCTGGGAAAAAACACCTGATATACATTGTACAGCTAAAATAAGATGACTGTCTAGCTAATATATTTTGAGATTCACAGAAAGATGTGGAATTGATAATGGCTATTTCAAGTGGGTTTTAGCAAAGATCCTGTACAGCTATATTGAAAATGATAAAACTCTTGAAATTGGATGCATCCTATTGAACTTCAAGGATTTCTGGTCTGCTTTGCATGGTGAGGAAATTATACTAGCCTGGAATCTAAAATGTGAAAAGGCTTGGTTCAAATTCCATTGAATGTTCTCATGTAATATCAATTATCTGGATGAGGAAAAGCAATTGTGGTTCAAGGCATTCTGCATCTTTTCAGGAAATCTTTAGCAGGGTTGGCATAGTCCTCAACTAGGATCTGTTTAAACATTCATGGCATTAGTCTTTCCCTGGCATCAAAGTTGTGTAGTATCTATCTTTGCCTCAAAAATGCACACTAATTCACATAATTCAGGGAAGCTCTCTAGGTTTGCACAAATGGGAGAATTAATTTCTTTCCATTGAGGGAGTAATGAAAATGATGTTTCTCCCAGTTTCACACCCCTCTCTTTGGTAATGGTGAACCTCAGGGTTTGTGGTTGGGGAATTGGGCTGATTATGCCCTCTGTTAGTGTGACTCATATTCCACTCTCAGCCTGCCTGTAAGAAAATATTTCTAAATAAGTGGTCATTTCCACACCTGTTTTCTGGCTAATGGGAGTGAAGACTAAGGACATCTTTAAAGTGAGACACTGGGACCAGAGGTTTGCAGACTTTGTACAAGCTTGTTTTTCCAGTTTATACTAAGGATGTAGGCATTTCAGTAATTACGTATTGTATATTTTATTTGGTCATTGAAAATAAAGAGTTGTATAAACCTAACCTCATAGGGCCTTTTTATCAACTAGGCTTGAAGAAAAGTTATTTTTGGTAAAATTCTCATATTCTGACTAAGAGTTATTCTTTCCAAAAACAGAGGACGGTTTTCTACATTAATTGGAATATTATTCTCCCCCACAAAGGCACATAGGAAGACAGTATTTGAAATAGTGAAATTTGTGTGGATAACATACAGATGTAGTGTAGTCACAAAATAAATTGTTATCTTTGATGAACTGTAGGGTTATTTGGATGGCAGAATAGCTGGGTGTGGCTGTTTGTCTTCTGCGATGCCTGATGGAGCAATGGATCTGATAGGCCTGTTGGAATGTAATGAAAGCAGATTAACCTAACTTAAAATCTAAATCTTTAAAGTGTAATTTCTGTTCATTCAAAGGAGTAAAACTTGTAGCCACTGGAGTTTTGTGTATTTAGAACATCACAATGAAGCAAACATCTAAACTCACTGGCAATAGAGAAGAAAGAATTTAAAGGTTTTTGGTACATTTCTCTCGAAAACTATTTAAACAATATGGAATAAAATTGAATATTTTTGGAAAGATCACTGTTACTTTGTTTTGCATATGTAATTGGAATGCATGTATTTTAAAATTAAGATCAGCTGAAGCGTCACTAGGTATAAAGTTGAGCTTTTCAGATCCCTATTAAGTCTCAAGACTTGGAAAGGCAGGTCACTTAGAGGCTTACTTGTATTCTAATACTTAATCAAAGACTAATGATATTCTAATCCTAATTTTTAAAAAGGAAATGGGTCATACTGCTATATAAACTATGGCCTTGCTGATGGTTTAGATTCTGTCTTAGACTCCAAGATAAACAAATTCTTTTTTTCTCCAAAACCCTGGGGCTGGGGGAGGCTGTAATTGTAGTCGCTGAATATGAAGCTTGCTGAAGTGCTTTGGCCTTTTAGAAACAAAAAGGACGTACTGAGCTTTAACGACACGTTCAAGTCTCCAGGGTGTGATGAATATTCTTCCGCTCTGAGAGAATCATTCTCATTTGACAGAAATCATGGGGTTGATAACAGGAGCAAGCAGGTAGATCTCTCCAGGAGGGTGTCTGGGAGCTAACTGGCATCCAGTTCCCACTGAAGGTAGACCGTCTTTCATCCATTCATGAATCATTACTTGAAAGCTTTAAAGTGCACAGAACCTTGTTAAGTTTCTTGGGATATAAATGTGGGTGAGATATCACATATGCTTCAACAAACTTGAATAGTGAAGACAGACTTTTAAAGAAAAAATTTTTAAAGAATGTAAAGACAATAATAGAAGCACTGAAACTTACAATACTGCAAAAAAAGAAATAGTGAGTTTTGTCTTGGTGCCTCAGGGGCACCTTTGCAGAGGAGGGAGTTCAGGCATGTGTGGGTGAGGAGTTTGGCAATAGGCAAATGTGAACAAAGGAGCCCATCAGGAATAACATAAGCTAAGGTTAGATACAACATGGTGTGTTTTACTGATTTTGTGCCCTGGAACATAGCCCACAATAAATGTATTCTGAATGAATGGCTAAATGAGAAGCATCTTACCTAGTTTTTCGGTAACAATAACTTAGACTGAGAGAAAAGGAGCAAAAAGTTTTTAACAAATATGAAAGTGATGTCATACTGCAGGGAGACTTAAGGTAACAATCCAAAGCTTTGCTGTAAGTTTTTGTTGTTGATTATTTGCTTTAGTCAGCATAGCATTCTGGGTTGTGAAGATGACCTTCAACCAGGCATTCTGTTGACAAACATGCTGCATAGACCCACAGAATACACATGCTGTTCTCGGATAGGTTCTTTGGTTTGGGTCTCCTGTTATATACGTAATTAGTTCTGTCCATCTCTTTAGGTTTTTCTGAAACATGTTCAATATTGAGAGTTGAGCCCCTGTTTATAGATTTTTTGTATATTTACATACTTAGATAGTTTTAAAGCAAGTAACTATAGATCAGCTACATAAGTGAATGTCCTGTGATTTTAGAGATTTTTCTAGACTTTTTTTTTCCTAATCACTTAGCTTCTCAACTAAGTCAGTGGGCACAGCAAATAGCAATGGTATGGAATCGTGCTTATCTTCTCCCAGTTCATCCTGTTCAAAGGTGATTTTTTAAAAGACATGATTGAGAATAAATCTGTTTTTAAATAATCTTTGCTACTCTTAATATTATCAAAATTTATTCTGTAAAATATATTTGTTGTGGTGCTTATAATCAAGCATTGGGAGAAAAATTTTAGAGAAATTTCAATATTATTAGGAGGCACTGTTTCTGCTGTATCTGTTCTGCTACATAATACTTCTAATTCTTTTATAATTACCATATTAATCTTCACTAGTGTCTGACTCAGGTGTTATACCAGATCACCAAAAACATGGCAAGGTCATTGCTTTTAAGCCTTCAAAATATTACTGAGAAACAGTTTTAGCCACGTATTTTGACAGCACATAAAATAGGTTCTGCCATAGATATTTCTTTACCTCCTAAAATAATGATATTTCACAATATATTGTGTGTAATTTAGAATTTGTGTTTATTCTGGCCTTTAATTCTCTGCTTTGAGGATAGCAGGTACATGTTTGGAATTACCCCCAAAACTGAGAATCCGCTTTTTGGAATTATGTTAACATGGTGCCATTGATCATTAAAAACCTGAACTTTCGACTCTACTAGCATATGGAGAAAATTAGTGTCGAAGTTCTGTGGTTCCCTGCGGCTATGGCTTTCTGAGCTCAATAAAGTACTTTGATTTTTTTTTTTTTAATGGCTTGAAAACAGACCTAAAAAAAGAAAAGACTGTCTTTTGGCACATCTCAGTCTCTGCTTTCTTCTACTTTTTGAAAAATTGTCGATGCTGTAAGATCTCTTCATTTGGTATCATGAAAATAAAAAATGATTCAAAGAAGGTAATAATTCTGTTTTCTAATACTAGTTTGTAAATATGTCAGATATACAGCTTAATGCCTGTAAATACATTATCCTCATTTAACTTCAAAATTAAAATTTTTAAATTGGATTTATCATCCTATACTGCATTTCTATCTTGAAACCAAGCATCCAGTTTGAATAAAAAGTAATAATTTTTATAACATTTACAAATATCAAAATAGTAAAAATTAAGGGACAATTTATGAACTCATTTTGGCATTAAGGCATTTTAAAAATAACTTTTCAGACATCATCTACTCTCTGTTCCACCCCCACCATTCTTTTTCTATGTAAAAGCATGTTTAATTCGTTGAAATATACAGCCAACTTAACCAACTGAATCGAAGGCTTAGCCACATTCATTTGTGAAATTTACTTCTATTTGTGATAATTTATTTATTAATAGATGTTTTGTTCTGTGAAGACTTAGCTAACATAATTAAAATATCCAAATTATGAATTTTTACATATTTCCAGTCTAATGTAGCTAATGTTTTAACTGCTTTCAAATGCCTTATTTCTATAACTCTTGTTTCCACAGTAGGATTGTTTGCTTCACTTGCTTTTAGCATTTAATCTATCTGATTATTAACTAGGAAACCAGAAGAAATATGGTAATTATGCACTTGCTAAAATTTTCTTTGGAGAATTCACTTTACATAAGTCGTCATGGTTGGCCAAAGTATAGGATACATGCTGTTGAACTGAAGAATGGTCAAAAATAATTGCCTGCTATGCAAAATTTTGACTGCATAGCAATAATCCCTTAATTCAGATTATCTTGATTTTTATATCACTATTAATATGATAATCCCTTATTTTGTATATTGTTTTAGATTTCAAAGTGTTATACACATAGTCTTTTTAAAACACCTTTAAAAGGTAGAGAAAGTGGTTTTTATTGTGTATGTTTAATGAATGAGAAAACCAAGGCCTAGGGAAGATAAATGGTATGACTAGTAAGAGGATAAGCAATGATCAGAATTCAGGTCTTCTGATTTTAATCCGATTACTTTTTTACTACACTTTCATTTTTGAATTAAATGTTTCCCCCAATACTATTTGATCAAGACAGTTTTACGCATAAGGACTGTAATATTCCTACTTGATAGAAGACTGTGTAAATATGAATTGGATTCATTGGCTGAAGAAGCACATTAACACATATAATATATGATATTTGTTTATAATGGGTCTCTAGTTTAAAATGTGCCTCAAGGATATAATAATGATATAATGTCCTTTACTTTCAGAAAGCCTTATAATAAACGGTTTCCTTTAATGCAAGACTAGAAAGAGATCAGCATATTCAATTAGTAGGGAAATAAGAGTAGGATTGGGATAGAGGCAGAATGTAAAGGGACAATAATGCCATTCTAAGAAAAAATAAAGGAAGTATACATCAAAAAATAATTTGAACTCCTGGGGGAATGTAGAAAGGTAATTACATAAATAAAGTGTTATCTCAAATGAATTTTGTAAGGATGACAGTTATCTATCTTATTTCTGCGATATGTAGAATTCAGGTAATAGTCTGGCTGAAAATCAATGACCTCGCTATATTAAAATGAGCTGAGTCCTAGCAATGCTACATATTTTATTTCCCCTTCTATCAGCTTATAAAATCAAGAAAATAATATTATACTTCCCTATCCATGTAAAAAAATAATTCTGAAGTTCAAATGAAACAGGATGTGTATGTACTTTGGAACATTCAAAGCATTTTGGTGCAACATAAAACTATGTGATTTCTAAAAATCATGCAAGAAAGCAGTTTCACCTTAGAGCCAGACTTTGTTAAAGTATTTCGTAGGATATGTTATGACTTTTTCATGAAATCTAGAGAGATATTCTTAGGAAACTCCTGAGGAAAATTAGAAAGGTTAAATTTCTATATTTAAGAGCTGAAAATATCTGCAATAAAGACTAAATTTTAATTATCCTAAAATACTGTTTTATAACCAGGTAATGGATTTTTTTATGTACCTGCTGGAATTAATACTGTTGTTGCCTGGAGCAGTCATGCCAATGTTGATATGAATCTCTTCCTGGGAAAAATTGACCTCAATTATTTGATAATTTACCTATTAAGTACTGAAAATATGGAATATAGTGCTGCTATGTGGGTTGGAAAGAACTGAAAGGATTTAGTGTTACAGATTTGCTCATATATCTCTTATGCAATCTACTTAAAAAAGATAAAGACATATGTCCTCAAGATTGTCTCATTTAGGGACAATAATTGGCTATGTTCAAGAACTGTGGTCATAGTGAGCGATTCCTAGTTCTGCCTAAAAAACTCTGTCCTTGCTCTGGTCTGGTGAAAATTATCCAATACTTTGAATTAAAATACAAAATATCAATTTGTAGATGAGTTGAGAATTGACGTGACTGTCACAAGCTGGAATGAAGTGTCAAATCTAAGAACATAAGATTAGTAACTATAAAACTGAGGGCTGCATTTGAGTAAAACATAAAATAAAGAGCAAGTGAGTAAACAAAATTTACAATTTAGTAATCAGTATAAGGTTAATATAAGTCAATAGTGGGCTACCAAGTAAAACTAGTCAACTTCAGCATGCATTAATTTTAGAAAGATGGATGTGATTAACTCATCTACACTGATCACTTGGCTAGGGTTTTGTGGACTGCTCTATTTGTTACACTTTCCAAATGGAATATCTTCAGAGGAGCACAAGAAAATGATAAAAAAAACAAAACAAAACACCAAAAAAAACTTGAAACCAAGTAGGATTATACAATCATCAACAAAGTTAAGAGTGCTTAGGATTCTTGGTTAGGAGTCCCAAAAGGAGATTACTTGAACCAGTACATAATAACTCAAGGAGTCATTGTAATCAATTGACTTGAGGAAATATCTAACAATTACAGTGTTTTAGAGATGGAATGGACTCCTTAAGAGTTGATGAGTACTGCAGGTCCCTTCATGTGGAGACTGGACAGATTAAGCATTCGATGGCTAGCTAAACAACCTTTCAACCCTATCGCATTTTCTTTTTATTCTACTATATTGAATAGCAAAATTGATTATACCAGAAATTGACAAGCTGTAGTTGGCATATGGATTTAAGATGGTAGAGAATGAGACATGCCATTGTTGTTCTACAGACCTTTAAGTTTTGGCATCTTCTTGGGGATTGGATATAGAAGAGAGAACAAAATAGACAAATATCTGTGCCCTCATAAGACTTATGTTGTAGGTCAGACACAGGCCTTCAAAATTAGCCGTTTAGCTGAAGGGGGCGAGTAATGGAACAGGTGAAATGATCTGTGGGATTAAAGTGTTGATATGATCATTTCTAGGCAAACATTTATTTCTTTGCAAATTCAAAGCATATTTTGATCATTGCCTTGAAACTGCTTCACTGGCTGATTTTCTTCTTTCCTTCTGAGAGTTTCTGTGATAGTCATAAAGAAGGTAATAGTATAAGTCAAAACTGAAAAAAGAATAGATTACTCACAAACCTTTTTTTTTTTTATTTTTTAATTATAAGTTTTGGTTCTGGGAAAATGTGCTTCATGTTCAGTGAATCCCAAGCTTAGAAATTAGATCCTGAGGGGACAGTTTCAGGGACAGAAAACTTTGATAGTGAATATAGAGTGGACTCAATTTGCCAACGAGTAAAATTTTTCTGTCTAGGGTATCTCTTAAGACATATCAGGACTTCATATTGATTTGCTTACAGGAATAAGCAAAAGGGAATGTAAGATTTATAAGCAGTGTAATTACGGCATATTCCTGAAATTGCCAATCGTATTTATTAAATTAATAAAGAACAAAAATTAGCTGTCTTTTTTTTTACCCTTTCTTCTTCTTGACCAGGCAAAATTATTACACATCAAAATAAGTCTGGTTGACTAAGAACTATTTGATATTTAGAACTGAGAGTGATAAATGTTATATGCATAATTGATCATTCAGAAATTTGCCTAATGAAGAATATACTATGCTGATGTTTTATTTCTAAACTTTAGTCTTCATTATGCTGACATTTCCTAATGAACTTAGTACATAATAGTAGGCTTAATTAGAGCTCACCAATATAAAAGGCTTTACAGACTCCAGTATAAATGAAAACATTCATTATTATTTAGTTATCATATTTCTTTTGCTGTTCCACTATAAATCATAGGCATATTAAGTTTTCTTTATTATCTTCTAATATGAAAATTACAGATTTTGTAATTACAATTACCTGTTGATACACAGGTTTAATCATCTTTTTGGTACTATGAATATTTTCATTTTAAATATAAATAGTTGATTATTAAGTACTATCTTGCATTCTTATTTCCAAGTACTATCAAATTTAGGATACAAATACTCTAAACATGATAACAAAATCATATAAAGAATAGATATATGTGTGTGTATGGACGTGTGTGTGTGTGCACACTTGTGTTTTCACAGAACCGATCTACCCATTTGGCGGGGAGGTTTTTCAACAGTTCATATGATTAGTTAAGATATTGGGCTTTCTTATCTAAGGTGTAAGAAGGACCTTTCTCAACAAGATTTTTTCTAAAATAAAGTTTTGCTTGAATCTAGTGGCCACTTTTAAATTTTTTTCATATCAGTTTGGTATGTCCAAATTTTATTAGCACAAGCCATTTAGAGATTAGTGATTAACTACTTGAATAGTATGTGTTTACGTGAAGTAACTGCTGTTTTATGAGGCATAGCCACAAGTCCCATCTATCTAAAAGCAATGACTAAAAATTTTATTTTTTAAAGTTAAGTGTATCTTTTATTTGAAAGATATCTTAAAGTAAGCATATAATAATATATAAATAGAATAAAATTTTATTTTTGATTGTGCTTTATGCAAGCTCATAACTGGTAAATAATCTATTTGTTACTACTACTTTAAAAACATATTCAGCAGAAAATAAAAAGTTTTCATTCATAGTCAAAACACCTGTGAAATACGTATTTATACTTGGCTGCAAAGGAATAAGTTATGTTTAATTGTCTCGAAAATATCACTCTAACGAATATATGTAATCTACATATAAATTAGTATATGGATCAATAAGTATTAATCTCAAAAAGTCCGCTCAATGATCACTATTAGTGATTATTCAAAATTACAGTTCATTTTAAGCTAATTACAAAATTATTCCTGGTTTTCCAATAATAGCTATGTCTCATTAAAAAACACTCCTAAATAATACCTGTGAATATGGATGCAATTGAATATTAATCAATTTAACTTTTAGAATAATGCACCACGAATCTTCTCATCTTCCAAAATAACAGTAGATTAAAGTTGTATTATTCTAGTTAGGAAGCTGAAGTTTATGACTTCGGAGATTTTTTGAATAAACCAAATACGGTGTGATGGTGAGATGTTATTGCTATAATGACCCTTCAATATGTAAATCTTCATTAAAACATTTAAAAAATCAGATGAAATGAGAAAACAACACAAGTCTATTCTTTAGGAAAAAGTTCATGCATTGCCTAGGATTGACCAGACCAATGTTGTTTTGATTTTCTTCAAATTTTTATTATTTTTTGCCTGTAGGCAGTAATATTTACCTAGGTAATTACATTTTTTGAGTGAAAGAAAGAATATGAGAAAGTTGAAAGACAAACAGCATTAATGAGGTAATTAATACAGCATTATCATTGTTAATACATAGAGCACTAAATATATAACATAGTATAGTTATTTAATAATATTTTATTAATAAATATATATAATAGCTGCAAAGCGAATTGTTGCAGTCTTTAAATACAACTGAATTATTTAAATCTGTGACATTTCTCTTCTAAGTCATTTTTTATTGGAGTAAATATAAATAATTTGAAAACAGCAAATCACGTCTATTACCGGGTTAATGAGAATAAACCAAATGTCTGTTAAACATTTTTCATGTTTTTATTGAAACACATTTTATTTATATGTGTACTTCAGTGGTAAGAATATAGGCATTGGGCTGTAACAGAATGGACTAGAAATGCCACAGAACAGCAGTTTTGTTTGCTTTATTTAAGTACCCATGCCTGGAAACAGTAGATGGCCAAAAACTATTTTTAATGAACAAATATGAATTATGTCTTCAATAATTTCTGCCTTTACAATCTTAAATTACTTGGTTTCTAAACCTCAGTCTTCTAATTGATAAAATGAGGGCTCTGATGCCCACCTCATGGAGTTAGATTAAATGAAGTAAGACCTGTAAAGAGCCCAGCACAGTGCTCAGTGCACTATAAGTATTGAATAAAGGGTAGCTATGATTATTTTACGTTAATGACTTGAAGTAGACTTTGTATCATTTGTTGATATATCACGTCTTTAGTGTTCATAACAACCACTAAGCTCCATGTTAACTCCCTTTCTCAAACCAAGATAAATGAGACTCCCTAACTTTGCTAGGCTTTTTGTGAAAACAGTAGCTTTGTCAAAGAGATGGAGTACTGCAGTGGTGAAGGCTGTAGAAATACTTAGAGTGTTTACTCTTTTAGTGTTTAGAGTACTTCACAATCTTGTATTCTTGGTCCTGTTTAAAGTGTGGGCATAGAGTCCCATACTTTTTTTTCCTTAAAGTTTGGCTGAAGCAATAAATAGTGTGCAGTAAAGTAAAATATCATATTTGTTGCAATTTTTAAATGCAAATTACATATATTTAGTCTTTATATTAAATGTAGCTTGTGTGAGAAATCTACTAACCTTTTATAGGTTATTAAAATAGATAATTAAAAGACCCAAATGTTTTAACCTATCGAACATCTCAACACAAGAAAGTTACCTTATTTTGAGAGATATCTTAACTTGATTTTTTAAAAATATGGGTTAAAACTAGAAAGATTTGTGTTGTAGTCAAGTATAGTTCAATGTGGGATGAGCTTTTTCTTGTTGTCCTTGAATGTAGCACAGGTCCCAAACGGAGGACAGTAGGTATTTGAGACCTGCACATCCTAAGAGCTTCTGGTAGGTGAGTGGAATAAAATTCCTGCAGGATAATGGACAGAAGCCAAGACCCTCCACCACCACATCCCCTCTAAATTGAAAGAAGGAGAGAACTGGGAGAGATGGCTTTTTAGTGATTATAACTCGCTTGAAGAAAAGCTGTTATCCTCTTTTCAAGGCTAGAAAGGGATCTCCTATGAGAAAGATTTGTAAAGATTGGAGATGAAGGTACAGGAATTGTATTTCCTTGTTTTGATGTCTGCTTGGTCAGTAAATGGGCTGACAGAAAGAAAGCAGCAGTGAACCAACCTATACACTCGGTGTTTGGTGAAATGAGGGTATATGTGTCTCACTGGTTCATTGGACATATTAAAAAGTTGCTGGACATATGTCCATTGTGCTGGTACAAAAGAGGTCTGCCCACTGGATGAGAGCACCCCAGTAGCATGAGTTACTGTCTGGAAAGATGTGAAAGCTGTTGAATGGGAATCCAGTCTTCCACTGAAAGGAACCGTGCAGTACATTTCAGAAGAATGCCAGCCTTTGGACACCAGACCGATGGCTGGGTTCACCAGCCAGCCATTGAAGGCCATAAAAGCAGCCACAACTAATTGGTGGAGCATTGCAGCTGACCAAGTCCAGGAAGGAAAAGTTTGCCTTTTCTTCCTCCACTTCCCCACCTAATTCCTAGAAAGAAGCTGAGGAAAGGGGAAAAGGAGGTCTATACACCATATCCCAACCCGGTCTTGTGTCCCTTGTACCTGCAAGACTACAATTAAGGCCCTAACTTGTGCTGGATGAGTAGCAGGGAAGAGATTTGGAGTGGCTGAAAAGCTACAAACTTAGGCCAATGTATTTTTAAGAGAACTTTACTAAATGTGATGGTGGATTCCATGTAGTATAGGTTGGAAAAATTATTAGAAGAACTAAAGGCAATCATATTTGTTTCTTGAATTTAGATTGTTCAATAATCAGAACGCTTTTGTGGAGACAACTGGAACACTTGAAAGAATGTAGATAGCCTTTGAAGTATGATACTTCTTTCAAATTCAAGTTCCATCATATATCAGGGACCATGAGCATATTATCTGACATCTGCAACCCTCTGTGTCCTTGTTGGTAAAAATGGATTAATAATAACAATTTTCTTTAAGGAGATCAAGGAAACTTTATGTGTGTGTGTGTGTGTGTGTGTGTGTGTGTGTGTGTGTGTGTACTACTATAACAGAATATAACATATATCAATAAATATCAGGGTTTTTTCCCCCAATGTTATCAGAAAGGATTATTCAAAAAGTGAGTTGGAGAGGTATTCTTTTAAAAAATTCATCTCGTGACAAGGTAGGAAAATATGAAAAGTATTTCAACAGCAATTTAGTGGTATTTTCCTATTTATGCTCTTAGTAGACTCGTATACCTGTTTTAACCTGAGAAGTTTTTTTTTTAAATTTTTTATTTTTTAACGTCGGATAAAATGTGGAGATAGTTTTGGTGAATGTGTCTTCCCTCTCCTGACAATTAACACATCCTATTGATTAATCCTGTTTACAGTCTGTCAGTAAGTTCTTGGTGAATTTTAGCATCTAAAATACTTTTATGAATTTATTCTATGTATTTTGTCTGGGAAGAGAGTGTTAGGAGAGTAGCTATTTTTAACCTAAACTGCACATAGGATATGCATTTCAGTATTGCCACATGATCCTAAAATGGCCAATACCCATGTTCACTGGGGTGTGGGGTGTGTGCATATATATAAATGGTATATATATATATATATATATAGGATACATCTGTGAGATATATATAGGATAGATATGTTGTATATATGTGTGTGTGTGTGTATATATATATATATATATATATATATACAGATGCACACACGCATACCAGTTTCACTGGATTCATAATAAATAAAACATTATATATTACATATACATATATAAGTTATATATACTATATATTATAGGTATTATACATAAATTTTCTTTAATGTTTTAACAAGTGACAAGTTTTTATTTTTTTTTCTTGTATTTTATTTTATTTTTTATTTCAAAATATTACAGGGATACAAACACTTTAGTTACATATGTTGCCTTTGCACTGCCTGAGTCAGAGCTACAAGCGTGCCCATCCCCCAGAAAGTGCGCAGCACACCCATTAGGTGTTAGTTTACCCAACCCTTCCTTTCCTGCACCCACCCAACACCCAATGAATGTTACTTCCGTATGTGCACATAAGCATTGATCGATTAGTACAAATTTAATGGTGAGTATATGTGGTGCTTGTTTTTCCATTCTTGCGATACTTCACTTTGAAGAATGGGCTCCAGCTCCATCTAGGATAATACAAGAAGTAGTTCACCATTTTTTTTATGGCTAAGTAGTACTCCATGGGATATATATATATACACCACATTTTATTAATCAACTCATGTATTTATAGGCACTTCGGTTGTTTCCACATCTTTGCAATTGTGAATCGTGCTCCTATAAACATTTGAGTGCAGATGTCTTTATTGTAGAATCTCTTTTTTTTCCTTTGGGTAAATACCCAGTAGTGAGTGGGATTGCTGGATCAAATCGTAGTTGTACTTTTAGTTCTTTGAGGTATCTCCATATTACTTTCCATATAGGTTGTACTAATTTGCAGGCCCACCGGCAGTGTATTAGTGTTCCTGTCTCTCCGTATGCATGCCAACATTTGTTGTTTTGTGACTTTTTGATAAAAGCCATTCTCACTGGAATTAAGCAATATCTCATTGTGGTTTTGATTTGTATTTCCCTGATGATTAGAGATGTGGAGCAATTTTTCACATGTTTCTTGGCCATTAGTCTGTCTTCTTTTGAAAAGTTCTGTTCATGTCCTTTGACCACTTTTTAATGGGGTTGTTTGATTTTTTTCTTTTTATTTTCCTGAGTTGTGTATAGATTCTAGTTATCAGCCCTTTATCAGATGTGTAGCATGCAAATATTTTCTCCCATTCCGTAGGTTGTCTGCTCACTCTAATAATAGTTTTCTTGGCTGTGCAGAAGCTTTTTAATTTGATCGGGTTCCATTTATTTATTTTTGTTGTTGCTGTGATTACTTTTAGGGTCTTTGCCTAGGCCGATGTCTGTGAGAGTTTTTCCAACATTTTCTTCTGAAAGTGACAAATTTTTAAACATGATTTGAATAGTAGAACAAAGCTAAACAAAGAAAAGCTTTCAGACGTTATTTTGGGTTGTCAGCCCGAGTGCCCATAATGTCAATTCATTGGGAGGCCCAGGTAATTTTAAAGCTACTGTGCTGAGGTCTGATTATTGTAGAAGATGTGCATACTTATGTTCAGGTCTAGGTAGAGGATATAGCCACCAAGGGCAGAATGGAATTAGGCTGTCCAAAGCAATGTAATAAGGAATAATGGAATGAAATTAAGTCAGGACAATTTCAGCTGACTAGAAAGAAAAAAAGTCCTCTGAGATCTTATTATCTTCTGACATATTCTCACATGGGAAATAGTGAAAATGCCAAGAATTGGATAATTTAAAATTGGCCTGACCACCTAGTGAAGAATTTTAATTGCAAGAATCTATCCTAAAACTGGTTTTCAAAGGCCTATTTAGGGAAAAAAAATTGACCTGTATGTGTATTTGTGTGTATATGTGTGTGTGTTTATGTATAATTTATTGCACTGTATACATGTTTATATGAATTCACACATACAATTTTATAGGGAAATTCTACAAATAAGGGAGTTTTCTGGAAATTCTTTTGGATGGTGGTGATGGCAAACTTTTCATTTGTTTTATTAAGATAGAATTCTATAATATAATTCACTCCTTCAAAGTGTACAGTTTAATGTATTTTTAGTATATTCACAGAATGTGCAACCAACCATCATGATAATAAAATTTGGAACATTTTTGTATCCCTTAAAAGAAAACCCTTCTCTTTCCATCTCCCTTACCCTAAACAACTGCTACTTTCTCTCTGTATTCCTTTGTTTATTCTGGATATTTCATATAAACAGAATCATGCAATATGTGCTCTTTTGTGACTGATTTTTTTCAGTTGTATGTTTTCAGGGTTCATCTTTGTTGTAGCATGTATCAGTATTTCATTTCTTTTAAATGCCGAATAATTTTCCATTGTTTAAATATACTTCTACTTTTATGCATCATCAGTTGATAGACATTTGGGTTGTTTCCACTTTTCAGTTATCATAAAAAATGCTGCTATAAGCATTCATATACAAGTTTTTGTATGGACAGTGCTTTGCTATTTGTACTTTTGTTGTATATATGTGTGTGTGTGTGTGTGTGTGTGTGTGTGTGTGTGTGTGTATTCTGTACATTGAACTTTGAGGCTCCTTTTTTTTGGGATCCTTGAAGGAATTGAAATGAACTATAATGCGTGCTAAGACTTTTAAAAATACCTTTAAAATATCAGAGCCAGTGCTTTTTTTGCCATCTTCTATTATCATTAGTATTTTTTCTTAGGCTGATCCAAGAATAAATTAACTGTTGCATTCATGGGGAAGGGGAACATGTTTGAGTACCAATCCTTTACACATTCCATCAGTTTCCATTTTTATAGCACTTTCACCCATGTTCTAGAGCACAAATGGTCATTTCGTTTTACAGGTAAATAAAACGATAATGCAGAGTTGCTTATGAGTGCTCAACGTCATATGATATATAAGGGACAGAACTTCCATGCAATTCATTTGTCTGATTCTTGAGTTCAGTGTCTCCACTTTGTCACTTATATATCTGTGACTTTACTGAAATACTTAACCTTTCTAAGAATCATTTTTCTTGTCCTGCTATGGTATTGATATCTACATATCTATGGTATTGTTACTTACCTCATATAAGGTTATTGTTTGGTGTAAAAGGAACAACTTATGGAAAACTTTGTAAATTTTATATGTGTAATAAGGCCCGGTAGTTGTTAGTGGTTTTAGTAGCAGTAGCACCAGAAGTAATAGTAGTAGTAATAATAACTGGGACTAAAACTTTGGTTTTATAATAACTAAGCCAGATTTTTTTTTGGTACGCCAGACAACATTTATGTAATTGGCTTGCCATTTGGCTATTTTTGGCCCCTGACTGTGTCTAATTTCACACATACTCTTTGGCCAAAAATAATCCAAATGCCAACATTTATTCACATATATGAAATCACACATATCCGTATGCACATTGAGTGGCCAAAAATAAGTACCCAACTAAATGGCAAGCCATATATCCAGAAAAGTTTATACACATGCACACAACTAAAATATCAATTCATGTAACACTTCTCATTTTTAAGGCACCTTCTAAAGGTTGATGTTCTCACTGTACCCAGGGAGCAGCACATGAGTCAGTGGTCTAATTTGTCTCAGTGCATAGATACAAACAATTTGGGAACTTGAAACTATCAGAGCCAATAGCTACACTTGAATTAGAAGGTAGTCTTTTGTATCTCTTAGCTCTTTTCTTATATATCTTACATACACATATACATATATTTCTTATATTTTTATTTTAAATGAATGTGTTTTTATTAAAGGAAATTTGAAAAAATAAGAAGGAGAAAGTGTTATGGATGTACCATCACTCAAAACCAACTTGTTTATTTTCTTTCAAATTATAACTTCACATAATTGTGTTACACCACCTCTACAATTTTGAGTGCTGCTTTTAAAAATTAACTTTACAGCATCAGCATTTTATGTTATTGTGATCTTTACTAACTTAAGGTTAAAAAATAATTTTTGGAAGTTGTTCTCCCATGGTGGATTTTCTGTATGTGGTTTTAGGTTCACGGTAGTGGTATTTGGGTCAAAAGATCCCAAAAGCATAACCCATAACTAGAAATTTGTGAAAAACATATTTTGTGCAATATTTCACACAGTGTTAGCTTTAAACTTTTTTCTCAGATGTATATTTTTTCTAATTCTGTGGAATTCAGCATTGTTTTTCCTCAGAAAAACTCAGATAATCACTGCTGCTAGAATTAAGAAAGCCTAATTTCATATGATGAAACTGTTGAATAGTTTTCACCTCTAAGGAAAAAAAAAAAGAGTACTATTGATTTTTGTAGCTATTTCTTTGAAATGTCATTTCGAAAATATAATGCATGTAATGCAACACAAATAATAGGGCATATATCTGCTCTTTTCTTTCATCCACAAAGCTGAGACACACAGAGTTAATCTTTTCATCCTAAGAATATGGACTCGTATAGCATTGTGATATCTCTTCTGAATCAGAAGTGGATTTTCTCTGATGTCTAGGGTAGGATTGTATGCATGATTATGCATCTGTGCCAATATATAGTATCCAAAGAGCAAAGCAAGAATTAACCTACCCTGGAAAACTTAGTATATAGAAATATCAGTTACAAATGCAACATTTCAATATTAGACTTACGCTAAAAACAGGAAATATTGACTCATATAAAAGTACTTGAACCCTTCAAACATGGACCTTTGTACAAAAATAAGGTTCAGTAATAACAGAAGACACATTCAAGAATATAAAGACCCATGTCACAAACTGTAGAGATGGTTTGATTGTTGGTTTTTCAGAGTTTGTGTTTTCTACACTAAGTTGTAAAGGAAAAGTTAGGCCAATTTAACTTGCTGTTGTTACTTTTGTAAAAGTTGAGGAAAATAGCTATTCCTCTTTGACTTCAGTCTAAGGATACCGAGTTTTCAATCTTTGACCCCAAGAACTCAATTAGGACTTTAATTCAGTTATCAGAAGGCCTGACAATAGGTTTGTTCGCTCTTCACCTGTGCCACGACCTTGGTTCTTCAGGCTCTTCTCAGTTTAGCCGTCCATCATACTCTCTCAGCTTCAGGAGAGCTTTCTTACCATTTTCTGGGATGCCCTCTCTGGACCTTCAATTCCTTTTCCCATTGACATCCAGCCATTTTTAATTTTCTGGCCTGTGTCCTTTTCACTGTTTACTTTTTCCAATATACTCCCAAGTTGTTTAGCATTGCTGTAGAGTTATTTAAAAAGTCATAAACAAACAAATGAAAAATAACCCATGGTGATCAGTTCACTTAAAATTCATATATTTTCACATCCTGTGAATTTTCAACACATTTCCTTGCAGCCAAAGATGTTGTATTTGGTTTTACCATCAAGGTTGAAGCTATTTGGTCTACCTCACCTAATCTTCACCCATACCCACCTATCATTACATACGCTTCAGCTATTTAACAAATCTTTATATTCATCTGCCAACTCCTCCTGAATATGTTCCTTTAGCCCAGAAATACGTTGTTTATGTTATAAATTTGTGACAGTTTAGCAAAGTCACCAGTGGTCCCAGAAAAGAGGCTTAGGTCCACTAGCCTTTAGTTCCCCTTCTTGCCTCTCAAAAACCACATTCGTCATTAATGCTCAAGTTCAATGCCAAGTTATTTTTGAATTCTTCCTGTATGCCACTCATTTATAACTAATCTCCCCTCCCTTCATTTACTGTAGCCCTTTGTTTGCGTGTGGTGTCTGTTATCGTATACCAGTGCAATACTGTAGGCATGATAACTGCATGTGAGCTTATGTTTTCCCCTTTAATTTGTGATATCTTCAGCCTGGAAAAATAGGAGGTATATAGTACCTTGTACAGAGAGATTCAATAACTATGTATTGAATAAAAGTAGACTTAATGGTCTTAGAAATGATGGGTGGGGAAAAATATAATTTAAGAAAAAAACTTGTAAACATAGGTGATGAAGAGGAGAAGTACAAAACCAATGGACTAAGAAACATGTGATGCTAGCCCCATTAATGAGCCACTTTGGAAGCAATTCCTCTTGCCTTCTTGAAGCCTTTAGCTGTCTTCAGCCATGGTTGAAATCTCACTGCAATCTAATGAGACCTGGAGCTGGAAATGCTTAGTAGGCACTCCTGAATTATTGACCCACAGAAACAGTGAGGATAATGTATGCGTATTGTTGTTTTAAACCACTTAGTTTTGTAGTATTTTATTACACAGCAGTAGATAACAAGTACACTTTCCTTTCCTAACGAAACCAGTTCACTGAGACATGGTGTATCTTCTGTGAACTCTGAAGATGAAAACTGTGAGAAGAGAGAATTCAATGAACAATTTTAGAACATTACTAAATACATCATTGTTCCTCGTGTTACGTGGATTTAAAGCTCCACTGAATCCTTGTTCTTTAGAGACACTTGATATGATATTTACACATAAGTACACATTTAGGACATTTTCCACTCAATTCTAACAATACCATTGCCTCTATCCCTTGTCTTTTAGACAATGTTGACCACCAGAGATTCTAGTTTAATGGGTTGAGGTAAGGTCCTAGTGGCAATGTTTTTGAGAACTCCACAAGTGATTCTAGTGTGCGGCCAAGGTTGAGAATTGCTAAACTACTTTGTGATTATTATATTTTTATGCTCCCCATTAGATTCTAATTTATTGTGAAGCAAAGGGCATGATTTTTATCTCTTTGCATAGGATTTAGCACAGTGCCTTGGATAGAGTATGAATCAAATAACTATGTATTTACCGATTTCTGGTAGCACAATACGTCTTGAGAACAATACCTGAAAGGATAATACTGGCCTCAGAAATGAGTCACTGGGCATTGGCAGCAGGAGTGAAACCAGAGATCACCTAGTGAAACAGAGGACCGGGGGGGAAAAGGGGAGGCTTTTCAAAAGTAGTTAGTGAACCTTCACTTTTTAGGCAGTGCATTCTTATTCAGTGTGGACTGATAAAAAGAAAAATGAGCAAAAGAAAAATGCAGGGAAGAAAGAGGAAGAAGAGGGAAGAGGAAGAGGGCATTACTAACCTAATACAATTTTCATTATCTCCAGACAGTGCTTAGGAATAATCTTAAATTTAGTGTCCTAAAATTTTCTTACTTTTGAAAACCATAGCTCGATAACACCAAGATTCTATTTTGTTCGTTGTATCTCGGTTATATTTACTTCTTGCAGAAATGGTCTAGAGGAAATCAAATGATAGTGTTCCAGATTGCAACAAAACCTTTGATATATTGGATGCTTTTGACATTAATGTTAGCTAGTGGGAGAAAAAAGCTATGAGATTTTTAGAAGGGTTATACCGATGAGAGTCTGTTCAGATTTTTCCATTTATACTCAGTGAACTGTGTGTTGCTATCTGCAGGCTTGTCACAATTCTTACCAAAACATTGATTACTTTGTTATTGTTAGACAAGTTCCAACTCACAACTATAGATTTTCCTTCCCTGTTTTAGGTCAAGACTAGTCTCTCCGAAAAAAATATTAATATCTTAGAAAACTATATTTCATAATAGAAAATGAATGAGTCAGATTCATTATTACTCACAGACAGTAGATAAAACATTTAACGCAGCAGCAATGATGCTAGGTTTACAGGCAGTAATCATAGCTAAAATTATGAGTTCATCTAGATTCCCAAGAAATAAGTCTAGTAGGCAGAAAATTCTGTGATATACATTTATGCACTGCTAAGTATTGCAGAAAGCTTCTGGTAGGTACTGTTTATTGATGCATATTTCCATTATTAAATCAAAATATTTATAACAATAGGTAATGAGTAGATTGTCATTTATAAACTATAGAGTAATAAAAATGAAAAATAAGGAGATTATTAGCTGCATCCAGCAGTATAGTAACTGCCTCTTAATGGGTTCTTCTCTCACTACTCTCTTATTGCAGACATTGTGAATCATAATAGAAAGCTGCAGGGATATTAGAAAAATTTGTCCAGAAACACTAATAAAATTACAGTATTCTAAATGTCTGATTTTGTAGGATGAATTTTCCACTTTTTTTAATGAAATTTTCCAAAGAAAATAAGTTATATTTAATGTAGTCTCTCAGGGAGAAATGTGTTTCCTTTTTAGGAAAAGAGGAGTGGGCCATCTTGTATCATTCATTTAGTTATTGTGCTTGTTTCTATACCTCAAACTGATATGAATTATAAAACTGTGATTGCATGCTCTCTTGCCAGTCTTGGAAATAATTCACGGACAAATGCTTCATTAAAATAGCTTTAAGAGTTTGGTTTCCATCAGGATATTTAAGTAAAGACGCTAATATATTCATTATTCACTTGTTAATATCAGAGTGTGTGTGTGTGTGTGTGTGTGTGTGTGTGTGTGTGTGTGTGTGTGTGGAGGGGGGGAGAGAGAGAGAGAGAGAGAGAAATTACTAAGTCACACATGTACTTCCTGCTTGTATTTATTTCCTTGTGTAAACCACAATCATTTAACATTCTCAAATGCAAGTTACATTGGGGTGGGGGCCAGGGGGCATCCAAAAAGGGTATATTTCTCTGAGAGGTGACTAAATTGAAGCAAGTCTACTTTCAAAACATGATTTCTAAAATGCTAGTTTAAAAAGAAGTCTTTGCAGAAATCTTTGGAGTGAAGTCATTATAATGAAAGCTGGTGCCAGTAATGGATATGTGAACGTTTGGATTCAATCTCTTCAAACATATTTTTGACTAGAAGAAATTTGGTTTCATTTAATCTGACTAATGTGAAATAAATAAATTTATTCTCTCAATGTAGTTCTTTGAGAATTAGTGCATCCTGATGACAGGTGTTAATTGGAGGCTCTATGAACCATTTCCAGAGTAGCACAGAAAGGAGTGATTGTTCCATTCAGTGGGGTCCTCAGCTCTGGGCATTCTTGGCTCTTTGTTCTGATCCAGCAGCACACAGCCATGCTATGTGTGGACAGCCACCGGGAGTGTCAGCCATGCTGCGCACCTTGTAGCTCTGGAGACGAAGGTAGGCCTTTCTTCTTTGGAGATGTAATTGTGCTCTAAAACTTAATTAATAAATTAAATAAATGCTGACAACCAATTACGTATCCAAGGGGGGATTCTGCAGAAGAAATTTCCAAAGCACATGAGGTCATGCAAAATTCAAACCCCGGGGACCTCACATGAAGCAAATATTTTAGCATGATCCATAATGAGGGATAATGTAGATTTTTTGGTCATTGTATCTTAATGATGTCCTGAATAATAAAGAGGTGCTTCTTTGGTGTCTTCAGCTGTCAGTGTGATAGTTCTGCTTGAAGCTGGGGAGCAAAACAAGCAGGTTACAATTTGTATGTATGTGTATTTTTCAAAAATCATTGAGTTGCCTATAGAAACCATAGTAATTTTTAAAGAACTGTATTTCTTCATTTACATCATGGGCACTCAAGAGACTGGGAAAAAATAAGAAGGTATAATTGATTTGGAAAAATGCAAAGGAGGCTTTGGGAAGATGTATGTTGTGATAGGGATGGTGCTAGAGTGAAATATTAGAGCAGTTTTACTCTCTACATGGGATCCTGGCTAGCTGTATTATCTTGGACAAGCCACTTTTCCGACAGGGCCTCATCCTATGAAATGAGTGGACTGAATTAAATGTTCTTAATGATCCTTTCTTTTCCTAACAATCCAACACTCCATATGAATGAGTGTGCCAACTGCTAGGTTCTTTCTTATTTTGAGCCTTCATAAAATCCCTAGGAAGCCTAAAGCTACAGCATTTAAATTGCTATTTGGTGATGGCAATGCCCCACAGATGATCCAAAGGCTTGGGGGTTTGAGTGTGTCCATGAGGATGCAGGTGGATAGTGGCATAGCAAAGGTAGGAAATTAGCCATAGAATAAGGAGGAAGAAGTTGTCCTGAGACTTATAGTACAGCTAGTTAAACTATGAAAAGATAAGAGGCTTGGCTTTACAACCATTTGGAATTTCTTTTTGCTTTTGAAGAGTGGCAAATGTATGGAAATATTAAGTTTTTGACTTGACTTTCAATAGGCATTTAAAATATGTTCATTCTCTTATGTTGTAGTCCAGTACTTAATGAGGGGCTTGGTAGATGTCAAGCAGCTGTGATAGCAGCGTGTCTCTTTATTTATTGATGAAAATCTCAGAGGAGAATTGTGTCTGGAATAAAGAAATAGCTCAGTTGGTGTCTGTGCTGGATGGGAGAAAATATGCAAGAGTGAAAAAAGCTTGCAAGAGAGAATTAGGATACTGCTTATCATGGGCATCATCTTTAGAAGGAAGTCATTAAGGATAAAAATGTGAAATTTGGAGATTAGTGAAAAAGTAAAACTTTTTAAAGCAAAACATCAGAAAAATAATAGGATAAAGGGGGAAAGTTTCATTACTTCAATCTCTGTTATAGACATCAAAAACATCATTACATTTCTAATAGATTAAAAGATGACTCATGCTGTATGTATGGGTGGATGCTTGTAATCCCAGGTACTCAGGAGGCTGAAGTGGGAGGATTGCTTGAGCCCAGCAGTTTGAGGCTATAGTGTGCTACGATCAAGCTTATGAAAGGCCACTGCACTCCAGCCTGGGAAACATAGCCAGACCCTGACTCAATAAATAAATAAATAAACAAACAAACAAACCCATTCATCAACTTTTTGAGCTGAACATTTTAGAACAAGTCCCAGAAAACTACCTGATTTAAGTGTCCATGATAAACTGATATACTATTGAGTAGGTAAGAATGAATCTTAGACCCTCAGGTTCCATTCAAGTGTCCACCATGCTTTCAACCTCTTTCCCAAACAAAATAAAGTGTAATGGTATTTATACTGTTACATTCCTCAGGAAACAAAGATTGGGCACTTGCACTCAGGGATTCTTTCTCTGAAATCATGTTCATCAAGTGGACTACAATTTTCTGAGAAAAAGTTTACTAGGAGACTCTTTTCATGTTACTTCAACACTTGATAAAGCAAATTTATATTACTTGAGGGAATATAGAAACATTTTCTGTATATATGGAATACATTGATGTGTATATAACTATATATTTGCCCACATTCTACTATACATTATCTTGTCTCACTTCTGTATTGATTACATTGATATTATATGTATTTGTATTCCTTGCTGACAAGGATGTGCATGGTTGAAAGAAAACATGGAAATTGTTTCGTGTCGAGAATCACAAATGTGACTAGCACATTAGATAATAATCAAAACTTAACTAAAATTTTACCAGATATATGTTCTTTGCCATACCACTTTTGGTGGCATTCAGGGAACTTCTCTAGAATTCTAATAAGTAACAATGTTTGAGCATTATAGAACAAGAGCATCTTAAGGCATTTCTCAGCTATAGATACTAGAACCCCATGAATGACTTCAGGAAATGTAACTATTACAAACATAGATATAATCAGAAATAATATCTAAGGGATTAACTATAGACAGTATCACTAATATTATATTCTACCCCCAGATTTCTTTCTTCTCACTTTAGAATCAGAATGGAAACAATGTTAATACTGTATTTCAAATTATTAATATTATTAGTTGTCCTAACAGTAAGAGCAAGTTGTATCATTGTGCAATTCCATTAACAGGTAATATTTCTGTTTCTTCTAAAAACAGTTGCCCAGGCATAGTTATTGCCAGTCTATAAAACAAGACAAGAAACAATTATGGAAATGCCGGGCTGGGGAAAAGGGAGCGGGGTGAGAATCAAAAGCAAAGCCAGTAGAGAAGTCTGTCTTTGTAAGATTTTTTTTTTCTGTGATGTATAGACTTATTAATATTTTAAAGAGTCTTTTGCTTCTCACTATCAAAATAGAGAACTACTATTTTGTAACATTATAAATATGCACAATAATAGCCCATTAGCCTATAAATATGTCCAAGTTTAGCACAAAATGCAAAATCACTATTGAAACACTGCAGTTTGTTACATTACAAGCAGTCAAAGATCATGCATAATGCAACAGGAAAACAGGGAGCAGTGGGATCACACACAATATTTAAACTTGATCCAATGGACATGAAGAATTGATCTTTGAAGTGAACTCTGATGAGGTTTGGCTAGGCCCAAGCAGCTTCTCCTGGGGAATGTGTCTGGTTCTCATCTTGCATCCTCTGCATATTTATAGGATATAGAATAAGAATGATTTAAATTATGCATGGACCAGAGAAGAGCTACTGGCCAAACTTCAGTCCAGGAGGTATCTGTGGTTTTAACTGTTCAGGGTGAAAGAGACTTCCACAGCTTGTCTAGTTGCTCTCTCAATGGACACAAAAAATGGCTCTGTGTAAACTCTCATCTGCAGAGCCATAATAATTTGATGATCCTTTTGTTCTCCCCAAAGATGGCTTCAAATTGATCATACGGTGAAGTTTTATAGCTTTCATTCTGTCAATTAAAGTTTTCTTTTAGGCAGTGTAAAAATACTGACAGTTACCTGTTCTTTCGTGAACAGAAAGAGGAGTATGGCAGATCACTAAGACAAATCTCTTTGAATTGGCCTAGTCCATGCATGTTCCTTCAGGTAACCATCATTAAATGAACCTCTAATTTATCATGAATTCTTATATTAATATCTAAGAAAGCCCATTGGTATGGAAATCATATAGTTAAATATTCAAATAAGTTAATTAAAACCCAGAGAGGTTAAGTAACTTATCCAAGGTCACAGAGCAGAAGTGTGATACAAATTCAAGTCTTTAGACTTCCAAACATTGTGTCTTATTGGAAAATGTCACATCTTCAGAGTACTAGTATATATATCAATTGTAGCAGCTAGTATTTTAAAGTTGGAGAATGGGAGGGATCAAGAAGTTGAATTATGTTTTTGACCTTTTAATATAATTCAAAGCAATTTGTAGATCACCTTTTGTATAGGGGTGGCTAGAAATTGTGAATTTGTACTCTTTGATTTGTATATGCTATTTAGCCTCTAGGATAAGCTCACTATATAGTAAAGTGATGCTTAAAGCATTGAGAGAATGCCCATACCAGGTAGCTGGAGTCTTCCACGAACTGCTGGAAAACCAGTGAAATACCACTGCTCTCAAGCCAAGCTGTGGATGATTAACATAGACATGGGTAAGTTTGAAAATCAGGAAAGCATTGGAGACACAAAATTCAGGTGAATATTATTCCCAAAGCAGTTCATACTCTAAAAAATTTCTGTAATAATCATTCTACCATATGTAATCAGAGCCAGACTGCCTGGGTCTAAATTGTAGTTCCCCCATCTGCTGAGCATGTGACCTGGGGCAAGCCAGTTAAATTGGTGAGCAAGTCACTTAATTCATAGTGTTGTAGTTAAGACAAAAGAGTCAAAGTACTTAACAGATAGATAGTAATTACTACTATGTAAGTGTAGTAGTAATAGTAGTAGTGGTATTATCAACAGGGTAGGTTCCACATTTGTTTTCTAGAAGTCATATCTATACAACCATATTGAAATTGCTCTGCTTTTTTTTTCCAAATTAAAAAAGAATATGTCCTTGAGATAGATTTGTATTTGTAGAATGGTAATGGATATAGAATATTAAGAGAAAAATTATACCAGTAATTGACCCCAGTTTTTTATAAGTAGCTTATAATTAATTGAAAATTTTTATAATGGATGCCTTTGAAGTACTAATCCTTTTGCTTAATATATAAAAGGTAAGCTTTTAATTCAAAAGAAAATTAGATATTGGTGGCACTATAAATTACAAGCTTCACTCGGGCCGTAGCAGCAGATGCACTGATCTAACAATTTTTATATGTTGCCTGTTGGGGCAGGAGAGGGGAAAGAGGATAGGCCTTGCCAGAAGTCTACCCAAGGCTATACATAATATCAATCAATAATATGCCACAGTTTATGAATATCACTAAAAGTTGTGTAAAATGAGAAGCAGGAAGAAATGGTAAATGGCTGAGCAATTCCACAGCAGCTTTGTTTGGTAAAAAGTAAAGGAAAAATAAATCATAAGATGTGAGTGGAGCAATACTGGTGCACTCATAAGCTTTAAATATTTTTTACAAGCTGAATTTGATGTATTTAGAGAAACTGAGACACTGAAGCCTTCTACTTTTGTAGTTTTGATTGTGAAGTAATTTGTTTAATCAGTGTTATGCAACCACTGCTTCTGTTGATGATGAGGATATAAAAGGAGCATCAACAATTGAATTATTTTTATGAAAATGAATAAAGTAAACATGTTAATTAATGAACTGAGGTACAGCTGAATGAGAAAAGGAAAGTAATATTCCTATACGAAAACACTGGCCTTATAGTGAAAGGAAAATAGTATTTTTAGACAAGAGCTGTACTTGTGTAAGTCAGACTGGGATTAAGCCCCGTTTAAAGCATTTCAAGAGTAACCTGCCAATCAATATCTCAGAATGTCCCAATCTTCCAATGTTTATGCCTATGTGGATATAAATATGTCATTTTACAAAAATAGAATTACACTATATACTATTTTGTAACCTGCTACACCAGTTACTAATAGTTCAAGAATATAGTCTCATGTCATTAAATTGCTTACCTTTATCATCATTCTAAATTGTGGCATAGTATTTTTGAATGGGTGTTCATTAATTTTTTAATCAAATTACTTCCAGGATGTATCTGAAAGATAAATATTACAATCACAGCAAAGTTACTAATAATCCGCAGTCAGTTTTTTAAAAAAATGTATTTCATACTTCAAAGAAAATGACACCGTAATAATCGACTAGAGAAAGCTATTTTCTCTAACGTATTTTATTGCAATGAATAATCTAACCTCATCTAATTTGTAAATGAATTAAAAACTGAAATTAAGAGTAAATTATTTATAAGACTTTCTGGGATACAGGCACAATTTTTCCAGCTACAAATTGAACTACTAAATAGGATATGTTATATTTTCAGAACTTAGAAACTGAGTTCTATTTTAGATAAAATCCTCTCTTTGGGATGTTATTTTTTCCAAACATTATGAAAGTATGCTCTCTTATTCCAAACATCTTTATTTATACAGCATATGAAGAATTGGTTCTTTATAATTTAGATACATCTTTTTAGCCAATGTTTTCATTTTTGGAATGCCATATGTTTGAAAAAGATAAACAAAAGTTTGCTTAAAAAGTTAATAAACATTGCCAGGCACGGTGACTCATGCCTCTAATCCCAGCAGTTTGAAAGGCCAATGTGAGAGGATAGCTTGAGTTGCTCCGGGAGTTTAAGACCAGCCTAAACGACATAATGAGGCCTCATCTCTACAAAAAAATACAAAAAATTAGCCGGGCATGGTGGCATGTGCCTATAGTCCCAGCTACTGGGGAGTCTGAGGCAGGAGGATGGCTTGAGCCCAGGAATTTGAGGTTACTTTGAGCTATGATGACACCACTATACTCCAGTCTGGGCAGCAGAGCAATACCCTGTCTCAAAAGAAAAATAAGGAAGTTGGTGCATTATATTAATACATCCACACCATGGAATACTATACAATAATAAAAAAGAACAAACTATGTATACACACAACAACTTAGATGAATCTCAAGGGAACTATGCTGAGTGAAAAACTCTATCTGAAAAAGTTACATGAATATGATTCCCTTTCCCTGATATTCTTGAAATTGCAAAATTATAGGGACAAAGAGATTACTGACTTGGTAAGAGTTAGGGATGGTGTGGGGAAAGAGGTCGTGTGTGGCTTTAAAGAGGTAGCAAGAGCGATCCTTACAGTGATGGAACCAGTTCTTTATCTTGATTGTGGTGGTGGTCATGTGTGTCTACACATGTGATAAAATTAAATTACCTACAACATACACACACACACACACACACACCCCAAATGAGTGCATGTAAAACTAGTGAAGCTGAAATAAGCCTTGAACCAAAGTCCATTTCCTAATTTTGATACTGTACTTTAGCCATGCAGGATATTGTCATTATAAGACACTGACTGAAGGGTACACAGGGATTTTTGGCATATTTTTGCAACTTTCTATGAATCTCTGTTTCAAAATAAAAAGTTAGTCAATAAAGGAAATGTTTTAAAACTTTAAAAATGTTAGAAGAGTTTAATGGTAGGGCTTGGAGTACTTTCAAAGGAGAAAGGCTAAATCAAGAGGGAATGACATTGTTTTGTTTTTATTTTAAGGTACTATGTGCTACCAATAGAGCCTTAGTTAATACTGGCAACTACTTAACTGTTGGTCCAATTTGGAACTAAAATTATTTAATTTTGAGATTTAAAAGTGCCATATATATTTCAGACAAAATTATCTTTGAAATTAGAACATATCCATGGAGAAAGTTTAATGCATCCCTGAGAAAAGCACATAAGATATTTAGTATGGCATTCTTAACTCATTTATGTATAATTGCATCTCCACTTTAAGAAAACTAAAAGATATAGAAAAAACCATTTTAGTAGTCTAAATATATTCTTACTCTCTTTTTAAGGAAAAATGGTATTTAATTGCAAAATTTCCCTTGAAAATTGGAAATAATAACTTATAATATCTACCATTTTTGTGATTGCACTCTAGTTTCTCTACAGTCCTCTGAGTTAGACAGAAAGAGGATGTATTCTCTCCATTTAAAAAATTAGTACCCTAAAGTTAAAAGCTCCATCATTAATCCACGACATAGGGTTAGAATTCACTTATGATTTTTATACCAGCCTTTTTCTTCTACTCTATTACCATTTCATTCCAGATTTTGTTTTACTTTGATTTGTAAAATGTAGTAAAGTCAGTTCGAACACTTTATCTGGGGATCATTCTGTGTACAAACTGATAGCATGTAGGAGCTCAGGATGAGACTCAACCAAGTTCTTTTTTTAAAAAAAAAATTATTTATTTCAATAGATTTAGGTGGTATTAGTGGTTTTTGTTGCATGGATGAATTGTATAATGGTCAAGTCAGGGCTTTTAGTGTATCCATCACCTGAATAGTCTATGTTGTTCCTGATAGGTGATTTTTGATCCTTTATCCTCTTCCTCTTTCCCCACCTCTTAGTTTCCAATAGCTGTTATATTAATACTATTTTATGACCATGTATACGCATTGATTAGCTTCCACTTATAAGTGAGAATGTGTGGTATTTGTTTTCCAGTTTCTGAGATGCTTTTTCTTAGTATAGTAGTCTCCAGCTTCATCCATGTTACTGCTGCCAAAGACATTATTTCATTCCTTTTTACGGCAGAGTAGTACTCCATGGTGTGTGTGTGTGTGTGTGTGTGTGTGTGTATACACCACATTTTCTTTATCCACTCATCAGTTGTTGGGCACTTAGGTTGATTCCATATCTTTGCAATTGCGAATTGTGCTGCCATAAACATTCAGTTGTGGGTGTCTTTTTTTGTAAAATGACTTCTTTTCTTTGAGTAGATACCCAATAGTAAGATTACTGGATGGAATGGGAGGTCTACTTTTAGTTCGTTGAGGAATCTGCATACTGTTTTCTGTAGAGGTTATACTAATTTGTACTGGTTTACACTCCCACCAACAGTGTATAAATGTTCCCTTTTCTCTGCATCTGTACCAACATCTATTGTTTTTTGACTTTTTAATAAGGGCAATTCTGACAAGAGTAAGGTGGTATCTCATTGTGGTTTTAATTTGCATTTCCCTGATGATTAGCGATGTTGAACAGAGCTGAAACCATACAAATTCTGGAAGAAAACATGGGAAGACTCTTCTGTACATTAACTTAGAGAAAATTCGTGACTAAGACCTCAACCTGGTTCTTGCCCAAAATCTACCAATAAACTAATTTGGTGACTTTGCGTGATTTTAGTCCTCTTTGTGTTCACTTCCCTTGTGTGTAAAATGAACACTGAAGTGGTTTAAGCTTCTGTGTTGTTCTAATACTCTGTCAAATCTCTATTTCCTAATATAGGAGAGATGTATTTCTAATTAAATATATATTTACATTTTGATCTTGCTCTATTGTTCTAATACTCTTTCAAATCTATATTCCCTGCTGCTATGCTGAGTTATTATCCTTTTTACAGTATTGGGATGAATCATACTAGAGGAATTCTCCAATCAATCATTTGTCACCAAGAAAGATTGATTTCTTTTGCTATATCACTAAATATAATATGAAATTTTACTAGCTAAGAAACATTTTAATTTTAATTTTATTTTACCACTAATTTCTTAAGAAAAATTCATTTGCATATTTGGATGTCAACAACATAATACAAAGTTCTATCAATTTTATAGTGGATTTGAAACTCTTTCTCAGCTAACTTGTAAGATTAAAGAATGAGCTCTCTGTCAGGAAGCTGGAAGATTTATTTTAAATGCTAATTAACTATGTATCTGCATTTTGACCTTGATCTTACAAGACTTCAGCCTTTTTCCTTTTATCCAACTTGAGTTTGTGGACATATGGTCAAGACTGCCATGCTGACAGCTATTACTCAGGATGTATAATATGATCTCTGGGTTTTAGATGTGGTGTTTATTGCTTTGTTCATCTAAACTTAAAGCACACTCAGCCAATGATTTTATTACCTATAATTTAATGTTTTATTAGACCTTATTTACCTCCTGAAATATCTCTTTGCTTTTTGTTCATTGTTTTGCAGATGTTGTTTAAGGTCAGGAGCAACATCTGACTTGTCTTTATATATACAGCATTTATTTAAAAAACTGAATAGACAACATAAAAATTGTGGAACAGGTAAATTTTATAATATATTTTAAATAAATCATATTCTAAAAAGTTTTGGTTGAACCATTTAAAAATATTCCAAAGATTGTGTTTCTTAATATGCAATTAAAAAGTACAAAGTAAAAGGTGTTGCTTATATCTTCTTAATAAAATAAATGAATATTATATACCTATAAATTCTGGTGGTTATATGAAAATTCCAAAAAAGTATTCTGTATCTTCTCAGCCTGTGAGTAAAGCATGCATGTTGTACGGCAAAGGAAATTTTTCTGAGCATCTTACTGTCAAGATTGCAAGGAATGTGGCCAAATCAAGCAATAATCCTTTAGTTTTTCAACTGTTTGAAGCATTTGGAGATGCAAAGGTTATAGGAGAAATACTCATCTGCCAGGGCTGATTAATACACAAATTGTTCTTCTGTTTCTTGGGACCGAACCAGTACAAGCAAAGGACTCTGACGATGTAACTTCTGAAAAGAACACATTGAATTCATATTTGAAATCCTGAACATAGCATTTTTTCCAAGTGCTTTTTAAGAAGTGCACATCCTTTAGAATTTCATCTCTGGCAATTTACAAGCTTTTGGGAGCCCTTTTTGAAATGTTTGCATGAAGATTTAGAGCTTAAATTTATTTACTAATTTGGTAAGCGGGTAAAAAAGTAAAGATTTCCTTCTTGTGAGTAGTGCAATAATTACAGAAAGGGATAATATTATTATTAGACATAATTTTCTTTGTAAGAGTTGTGACCATATGAGCCATTTTATTTGTTCTGTCCATTCAAATGGCCCAATTAAATAGTAAACAAGTCAGGTTTCATGGCAGGTAGCATCGATATATTTTACTTCATTTATGAGTATTTCTACCAATTGTACTAAGATTGTACAGATTTATAAATCAATGCTTAACTGCTAAAAATATCTGTGTCCATACTACATTATTTTAATTTGGGGAACTATACAGAAGTGTTGAAGTGATTGGGTGATAGAGCAGGGTAATTAATACAGGAAATGGATTTATAGATAATAGAGCTTGTCAAACTCCTTTTGAAGGGAAATGCAAACTGAGGAAAAATATTTTAAGTCAAGGTAATTTGTATTTAAAAGAGTGATCATTTTGATGACCTGACTACTATACATTCATAATAGTTAGTATAATAAAAGCTAGCTGTTACAAGAATCAATGCAAAATTTCACTGACAGTAAAATAAATGTTTATTATTGTGCTGGACCACAACAAAATCAAACATAGTTCAGTGTTGAGGAGGTGCTTTATTTCATGTAGTAATTCAAGGATGCAGCTCCTTCCATATTGGGCCTCCACCATCCCTTAAGGCCTTGAAATCTCCAGTGCATCCAGATCTTCTGCATCCAGGTGTTAAACATGGCAGGAAAGTGAACAGACAAAATACACTTGCTCTTAATGCATCTTGGACTGGAAATACCACCCATTATTTCTACTCTTTTATTATTGGTGAGAACTAGTGACAAAGCCCCACTTAGGTAGAAGTAGTGAAGTGTGATCTGACAACGTGCTCAGAAAGGAGGAAACTTCATGACCACGTACTACAGTCTCTTCCCAACATTGAAGACATGCAAGAGAAATATAATAATAGTAATTCAACTCTAGAAACTGAAACGAGGAGGTATAGCTCAAGTTCATGCTCTTAAACACCATTCTATACTGCCTTTCCTTATGGAGAAGAAAGAAATTTTCAGTGATATAAAATGTATGCCCTAAAGAGGGAAAAGTAAGAGATCAGATGCATTTAATTCAGATCCAACTATTTTTGGACTTCTAAGAGATGTCTGAGTAAAGCAGCTCCACAGATGGACCAGCTGGTGAGGCCACCCACCTTCTCTTGGTCTCCCCACCACTTCTGCACACCTGTTCACTTGATCTGAAACCGTTCACACGTGTTCAGTCTCCTCCAAGGCCACAATATCTAAGCAGGCTTGAGATAAATAAGAGGTACAGTAGCATTTGGTAAAGAGGGGCCACCTACATGAAGGTAAAGAGCAAGGATTCTGGGATGGGACTGTCAGGATACATATCCTACCTGTGTCGCTTACTAGCTGTGAGACCTTGGCCAATTATTTAATCTCTGTGTGACTCAGCTCCATTGTTTGTAAGTGTAGATAATATGTGTGCCTACATCAAGGGGCCATCAGGAGTTAATACTTGGAAAACACTTATATAATTATCAGGCATATTGTAAGTGCTAATAAGTACTTGTTAAATTAAAAATAGAGACTCTACTCTAGAGGTCCAAATGGAAGAAGAGAGTATTCAAGGTCTTCGATTTGAAATGTGTTCCTGATTTAAATGAAAATCACCATGCTGAGAGCGGAGTAGGTTTTCTTTAAATTTCTTATTCGTGATATTATTTTCTAAAGGTTAAGTTTTATCAGAATAATTTATATTTTAGCTAAAAAGCCTAGGTACATTTGATTTTCTGACTACCTTATTCTGTTCTTTTATTTTTAATGGGGCAAGTAGTACTCTCTCTGTAAATATTTTTACTTTAGTTGACATTTTTATTGAAGTAAATTGATATTAGATAAAAAGTACTTTTCTTAATGATTGAAAAAGTGCAGACATTGAACAAAATGTAGCTCCTTGGTCCTTATTCCTGGCCTGAAAGTGGTGTTTATGTTATATATTAATAATAGCATCCTTAAAATTGTTATTTGAGGAAGGAATAATCTATATATATTATTTGCCATATCTATATATTTGCTTATAAATCCTTCAACTTGAGGAAGTAATGGGTTGAAGGGTGGAAGTAAAACTATATTTGAATTTTTAACATTTATGTGATGCGCATTAAGGAGTCTATGTGGAATATTAGCTAATGCACATTTAGAAAATAATTACTACCCAAAGAAACTTCTTGTTCAATTTTAGTTAAAGATTCATTTTTATAGCCCGGTTATAAAATGTACCTTGGGCTAGGACCAGTTCATGGTCTGTTAGGAAGCAGCCCGCACAGTGGGAGCTGAGTAGAAGGCAAGGGAGCGAAGCTTCATCTGTATTTACAGCCGCTCCCCATCACTTGCATCACGGCATAAACTCTACCTCCTGTCAGATCAGCAGCAGTGTTAGATTCCCATAGGAGCACAAACCCTACTGTAAACTGCACATGCAAGGAGTCTAGGCTGCGTGCTCCTTTTGAGAATCTAATGCCTGATGATCTGAGGTGGAGCTGAGGCCATGATGCTAACACTGGGGAGTAGCTGTAAATACAGATTATCTTTAGCAGAGAGGTTTGAGTGCAAAATAAACATAATGCACTTGAATGATCCTGAAACCATCCCCTTGCCTCCAGTCTGTGGAAAAAAATTGTCTCCCATGAAACCGGCCCCTTGTGCCAAAAAGGTTGGGGACTGTCATTGTACATAGAAACATATTCAGTGTAAGTGCTGACAGAAACTTAATTACATCAGTGCAAATGTACTTGCTATAATTTCTCACTAAGAAGTTTTACTCTGCTGTTTTAAATAACACTTAAAGCACAGCCAGTGCCTGCCTGCAGCTCCCCACCAGAACACTTATCGTAGAAACTATAGCTTGGAAAGTCTGCAGATACAAACGTATCTTTAATCTAAATCTATCACATCAATTCCTTTAAAATGAGATTGCTTCACTCAACATGCACAATTGACATGTTGAGACAAATAATTCTTTGTTGTGGAGCTGTCCTATATATTATAACATGTTTAGAAGCATCCCTAATCTCTACAGACTAGATGCCAATAGTATCTAGTTATGACAAATAAAAATGTTTCTAGATATTGCAAAATATCCTATTTAGGGTCAAAATTACCCAGGTTAAAAACACTGCCTACAAATATTAGAAGAGCAAGAACAACAAAATTCCACATTTTAAAATATATTTGTTTTTCAAAATGTAGTTAAAGAATATCAATCATTTTTTGTCAAATGAATTATTTGATTAAAATAATGTCTTTCTGAAACAGAGGTTGGTTTGAAAAAGCAACAACCACCCCCACCCACAAAATTGTCAACACTCAGAAACAACTGTCTTTTTGGCAGGGAAAGATTTCAAGTTTTGCTGATTTTTATTACAGTTGTCGGTAACAAATTGACAGCTGCTAAATATGAACCCTGCAGTATAATAAACCTTTGAAATTAACTTTCAAACCTCAGTTACCAATTTTTATTTGTAATATTTATTATGTCATTTAAAGAGCAGATGCTTCTGACAAATTTTCAGTGTTATCCTAACAGGAAAAAAAAAATTAAATGATAGCTTTATTCTCTGTCTTTTACTCTCTGCTCACATTTGAAATCACCTTTCAGGAGATTTTTTAGCTCTAAGTACCTTCTAAAATTCATTGAAACATAAGTCACAGCACATTTTAATGATGTGAGTCTTTAATGCCTACACTTAATTGTAGGTTTAGACTCAATATCATTCTCTTTATGGTATGTATACATTATTAGACTAATATTTTAATGTCCCTTGGTATAAACAGTTGTATAATAAGATCATTTAGATGTTTTAGCATCTAGTGCTCTTGCATAGACTCTATTAATATATTTATTTTACTGGATTTTTCTCCACAGTGAATAATGTAAGAGTAGCATTCCTGGGATCTACTCTCAAAGCCCTCCCATAACTATGAAATGTAAAATACTGAAGTTCTTCTTTGAGAGAACTTTCTTTTTATACCAATTGGTCCTGTATATCAAAGGTATAGATTTTAATATGAATGTCTCTGAGTAATACCCATGGTTCTGAATTTACAGCATGAATGGAGAGTGGCGACACCCAACCAGAAGAAGGGATGAGCAGGTTTTGAAAGGATGAGGGTGACTCTAAAGAGAAACAACATAAATCAAATAACTATGTATAGCAATATGGGTACAAATGCATCTGGGCAAAATTGAATTTATGGCTCCATTTAAAAGAGTACAATTTAAGTGAGAATCCCAACACACCAAGAGCAATGGGTGATAAGAAAGAAAAAGTGGCAAATTCAAGGGGAAATACCAGAACAGAAATTGAACCACAGTAACCAAAATATGAGAGATAATAAATTTTGCCAACACCTGCAGATGCTAATCTAGGATTTTAAACTGTATCCTTTTCTATTAAATAATATACTTTTGATCTCTAAGGCCAATGAAACATTCAAACTTTATAAAACATAAATTATAGAAATAGGAAAGGAAGACCTAACATTTATTGAGAGTCTACCATGTTCTACGTTCTATGCCAATGCTTAGAGTGGTTTATTTCTCAGTCAGAAAAGAAATCGTTCTATGGCTTTGGTAAAATCTAAAAGAAAATAATAAAAGTGAGGATGAATTTTTAAAAAGCAATAGTCCATGGGAAAAATGTTCAAAGTAATTAGGAATGACAAGTCATGTTTTTCCTTTTTGTTTTCTCTTTCCCTTGATGCTCCCCCAAAAAGTTACAGAAAATCTGGCTTTTTAAATTAAAAAAAATTAATAACACATTCTTAGAATTATACTTTGAAGAACTTTTGAAATGATCTTAGTCTGAAGTTATCAAATCAGACTTGTTCCTGACCTTTCCAGTAGTCATAAAGTAAGTTCACACAATACTTATTTTCCAAGATAACCTAATGAAGTTAGCAAGTTTGTGAGGTATTCATTACTAGAAGTATGGACTTAAGACAATAGGAAAGTAGATACATTGACAGATTAACTTTACTGAGAACTTTTCCTATTCATTGTCCTTCTTCAAGCAAACAAAGGAGTAAAACTCATCAATAGAGTAATGTAAGAGTATATTTATCTGTGCATCAGAGTGAAAAGACAAGTTTAGGTCTCAGCTATGAATGACCAACATTTACCTGATCAAGGTTTCTCCTATTGGAAAGACAAGGCAATGAATTGCTTTACCAATGAGGCAAAGGATGTCCAGAGAAGGGAACTGATTTGCCCACATAACAAGGTCAATATGAAACTGATTGAGGGCCAGTAAGTAGATACCTTGTCTCTTAAGATAACGCACTCTCTACTTAAAACGGCTGATCTTCTGTCCATGGTTCTGAAACCATTAAAAGACCTTGTTCATACGTTCTGCAAGAATTTACTAAGGAACCCTTGGTATTACAGGCATGGAACAAGGGAAAAAAAGATACATAAGACATGGTTTTTGCTTCAGAAAAACTTAAAGTCCATGTCTCAACATTTTATTTGTTAGATGGTTGCAATTCAGAGCATTTTTTGAAAAGTTAATCCTTAAATTGCTTCATGCTTTAAAGACACTTAATGCCGTTTCTTTCTATTCTTTAGTGAATATCCTCATGCATTTATGTCATGTACAAGTAGAAAAAAAAGAAATTTGTTAAAGCTATGCTGCTGTAATAATTTATTGTGAGTACCTTAAAGTTCTTTTCGCTGTTAAATGATAATGCTTTAAAAAAATAATTTTAAAGTAAATATAAACATAAATAAATATTCCTTAATGAAAAATTGGAAAACACACAAGTATAAAGGAAAGCCTCTAATGAGTTTATCACACAGACACAAATATTATAAATAATGCTGGTTTGAATATTTGTGAGCATAAAGCATTTTTTTCCTTTAAGATTATCACTTTAGCTTCCTTCATTAATTCAATCTACCACATCAACAATTATCAACACCTAGAAGACTCTTAAAGGGGATGTCTTAGTCCATTTGTTCTGCTATACCAGAATACCTGAGACTGGGTAGTTTACAAAGAACAGAAATTTGTTTTTCCCCTCAGGTTTGGAGACTGGAAAGTCCAAGAACAAATCGCAGGCATCTTGTGTCTGGTGAGGGCTTGGTCTCTGCTTTCAGGATGGAGCCTTGAATGCCACATTCTCCAGAGGAGAGGAATGTTGTTCCTCACATGGCAGAATAGCAAAAGAGAATGAACCTATTCCTGCAAGCCCTTTTTATAGTGACGTTAATATATTCATGAGGATGGAGCCCTCATGACCTAAATGCCTCCCATTAGGCCCCACCTCCCAACACTGTTGCATTGAGGATTAAGTTTCCAGCACATGAATCCTGGGAGACACATTCAGGCTGTAGCAGGGGGTTATACATATTTACAGGAACACCAGCAAGATGTGAGAGTTCTACTTCAAGGAATCTCACCAGAATTGTCTATTATCATTAAAAATAAAAATTGAACTTTGTTAATAATTACTTGAAAATGAAACTAATAAAAACTGTTTATTACCCACAAATAATGGTATATCATGCTTAATTATAAATCATGATATTAAAAAAAACACACTGATTATTTGTAGGCAGTATAGGAAAGGGGAAAAAGGATTAATAGGCAGTTTGGATCTGCCTGTATGTCTACCTCTAGGTTAAGTACCCCTAAGCAACTGCTGCTTTTTATTTTTCATTCTCTACATTCTTTTTTCCTTAAGAGCTCTTGTGTAAATTATAAAGAGTTATCCAATATGCAGTGTAAAAAAGGGGTAGCCATTTAACTATGTAATTTATTTATAATTTAAGGACTGCAATTATTGGGGTCATAGATTGGTAGTGTGTTATAATGAGGTACTTCATAAGCTTTACTGAATTCAAAAACACTCCTGTTCTCCTGATTAATGCCTTTGTGCATGTTACTGTAGAATCAATATCGTTTTCAGAAAATAGCAGCTAACCTTAGAGAAAGGAAGAGAAAGAAATGATCTTCCAAGTTCAGTGGGTCTAATTTGCTTGTTTTCATGTGATATTCATAAAATCATGCCCATTAGTGATGAAAAACTCACCTCAGGGCATAAGGACAAAAGAAAAACAGGTAATTAAAATTAATGAAACAAAAGCAGTAATTATGCACACAGCTGATTAACAAATCACTTCAGGTGGTCCCAGAATTTATTTATTTTGTTTTTCTGTGGCTAATATGCTGATGTGACTAGACAGGTTAGGGATGTTTGTCTGCTCACATCTACTGCGCTTCTCCCCAGGAGATGTGCCTAAATGTGGAACAGTTCCATCTTTTTGTGAGATAGCTGCTTGATATTATTAAAATATTTTATGAGGTGTTTCCTATTTATTCCTAAATCCACTTTTCTTCAGTTGTTATCTTAAATTATTTTCTGGTTAGGCTAACAATGTGTTTTTTTTCCTTTGAACTAAGGCACCTGAAAATATAGTCTTCAGTATTTTCTTTGTTTTCATTATGAATATAAAGTGTTCTCAAGCATTATTCTTTATTTCTCTTTACAAGGAATACTTTCTCTGAAATGGAAGACAAGAGAAATTCATACATGGCCTTTTTCTTAGATTCTCCATTATCCCCAAACTAATGCTTGATCTCAACTACTGCTGTTTCTTGTGTTCTGCAGCTACAAACTAACATGCTTCTGAAAGCTATTTTCATTAGAGACCTCCAATGTAAATAATAGTTAAATCTTGGAGTAATACTTTAAGGCATATAATATACAGCGGGCGTGTGGCGATAGGTAACACGAGGTGTTTTGCCTCTGTAGAAATCGATTAACAGTTCGCTTTCCTTTTCTCCCACTTCTAGCTAGGAAGCCAGAAAAAGTGTTTACTGTTCCAGTGAGCCATCTGTAATCCAAATTTCTCAGTAAATTTCTAATGCATTCCCTTTGAACTTTGTTTATTGTTATAAGTCTCTTAAGTCTCTGAAAAAGAAAGTGGAATATTATTTCCAACCTTCTGTAGGTTTTACTTTGCAGATTACATATCTCAAATTATACACAGTATTATACTAGAACAAAAGTAGCATGAAAATGTAGCATGAATTGACTTTTAATGAAGACGACGTTTACACGGATTGTCCCCTCCACAGCCTGTGATATACCAAGGAGAACTTCTAAGTCTACAAAAATTTAAACTTATCCCAGGCAGAACATTAGATGGGCCAGATTGAGCAGACTGTGTTAAAAAGATTCTCTTGTGCAGTGCCACCCAGCCAATCTGTTGCTGGCATGGCCAAAAATATTCAGGCTAGCTGGCCAAGTTGTTCTCAGAATTGCAGCTTATATTGATTTTAGAACGTAACTTATTTAATTTTTCTTAGAACCTCACACTTAGAATGTTCCTTCTACTCCTCTCATCTAAAATACATTGAGAATCACATATTGTTTAAATTGAAGGGACTATACGTATCTTTTAGTATACCTTCAAATTTTATGTATGAAAAGGCTGAAGCTTAAAGAGATTATTAGATCTTTCTGAAATCCAAAATAGGACTAGAACTGATGATGTCCCACTTGAGGTTTGCACTCTCTTTCTCTGTTCCATGCTGCCCCATTTTCTTGTATTCTATCTTCTAACAGGTGTTTATTCAGTGTGGGGTGGTGTGTGTGTGTGGGGGGGTGTGTGTAAGCAGGGGAGAGAGAGAGAGAGAGAAAGAGATTAGGTACAATCAAATGGTACTAGTTTTTTCTGATTTTCAAGAAACTAAAGCATTAATAGTAAGGCTTTTCCTTCCTTTTTCCTTCCTAAGTAGTACTTACTAAATAACTTTTTGTATTTAGGTATCTTGCTCATCAAATTGCTGAGCAAGATTAATAGCCACATTAATTCAATAATTTTAAGAGACTATTTGGAGACGGTTATATCTATAATTTTTCCCTCTATATCCCAAAGTAGAAAGATATTTTACTAGATTTATATAAATATATATTTACAAATGTAAATTTATACTAAATATATATTTACTAGAGCTATTCAAAGAATATACTTTTGATATTGTAAAAACAAGACAGCCAAGTAAATCATACAGAAAATGAACATTTATACTATTATATTAAAAAAGGTTTTATATTTTTATCTTTAGTTTAATATCACTTTTAACCAGTTAACATATAAGAAACCTTTTAAATTATCTGATTTTGAACTAAATTTAACATTACTTCTGAAAACACACAAAAACAATTTATCATTTTGCCCAATTATCATTAACATAAATCGCTTTGAAATGAGAATGTGTCTTTTCTTTTTTTCCCACTGTTTTTTTTAAGAGCAGAGACTCAATTTACTCTTTCTTTTCATTTAATGTGTAATGTTCTTATGATGACCACCTTTTGTAGTGTCCTTTCCTGTCCAGAACTAAAAGCAACCTGTAGTTCTTATCCCTGGACTGTCTGGGAAACAGACCTTTAATGTTACAGGGACTAAAACGAGCACAGTGGTAGTGATTTGGGGAGAGGTATACTGCTTTAGCTTCCCCAGTTTTTGATATTGGGCAACTGACATTTTCTCAATCTTATGTAAAATGTAAATAAAAATACCTTTAGAAAAGAAATCTCATTATTTAAATTTAACGTCATTATATTTCCAGGCTATTTTACACTGTCCTTATATGCTACCTGTTTAACAAAATTCTGTGTCCAGTGAAATTTTGGTCTAGACAGGGGTTTTCACTCAGGGATGATTTTGTTTCCAGGGGATATTTGGCAATGTCTAAAGACATTTTTGGTTTGCACCACTGGGTTGGAGGGTGACACTGACATCTAATGGGTATAGGCCAGCTATGCTGCTAAACAACCTAAGATTCACAGGACAACCCCCCACAAAGAAGAATTATCTGGCTTAAAATGTCAATTGTGAAGAGCTTTAGAAACCCTTCGCTAAAATACTCAGCTGTTGGTATTCTAAATTGCCTAATGGGTAGTTTACTTGGAAATTGTTTTAACTTTCTATACCAAAAGAGCATTTGATCTATACAGTTTTTTAAAGAGCTGACACATACACGAAGCCATAATGCATTTGACCCAAAAACATATACTAAAGTTTTTCTTTTTTAAACTTGTGAGATGAGAGAAGAAAACCTTTTTATCTTTTATTCATGGCTTAGGGAGGTCAGTGATGATGCTAGAAGTCTCAGCTTTTCCCTCCTTCTTAGTGAAAAGCAGAAAAGACACAGTTCTAAGCACCTAGCACAGTCCTTAGTGGCCTAAGGATTCAGTAAATGCTTATTAACTGCCTTCCTGTCTGATAACATTTTTTAACGCTTCTGCCCAAAAGGACATCCTTATATCTTTTGACCTGGAGATGACCTATCTCCAGAAGGAAGAAAATGCACAAAATTCTCTGAAGCCCATAATGTGAAAAGAAAAACAGAGGTAAAGTGAAGGGAGTCTCAGCAAGGGCAACTTGTCAGGGGAAAGATTTGTGTGTTCACTGGTTTTTTTTCTTCTCCTTAATAATGTGTAAATTCGGAGTTGAGTGCTACCTGGTCTGGTTCTCTGATATATAGAAATCTCATATATCTCTGTTTTTATTTGTTATAAATCAAAGATAGATATATAGACAGTGAGTATATATGTTTGCGTGAGTGTGTGTATGTTTCTCCACATATACATTTCTTTCATTTATAATGACACAAAAGCTAAAAGTGGCAAGTCTTAACACTTGAATGAAAATTGGAAATCAAATGGTATTTTTGAAAGTAAATTATTCATGGACTGCCCCATCCAGCTACAAATAATCGTTAAAAGATTTGGGAGACCAAGGAAATATGAAGTGTCAAAAAGCAAGAAAAATGAGATCCTCTTTAAATGAATGTCATTTGCCAGAACTGGTTAGCTTTAAAATGCATCTCTGTGGTAGTAATGCTGTGGTTTGTGCAGATTGAGTGGTTGTTACCTGTGATAGTCTATAGAACTATGGAATCGGCAAGCATGAGCACTGTGCTTTTGATTTCTGTGACGGTATTGTCTTCTTTTAGGAGGGATTCTCATCAGGATGGCCTGTTGGATGGCCTTGCTCTGGATTTTGATCTTTGGCCGTTGAGAAGCACTGTAGTGGAAAGGACAGCGGATCAGCAGGCCCACACCTAGCTGCTAGCACTGGCACTACTATTCCCTGTAAGGTGGATTAGCAAGTCACTGATCTCTGAGCTTCAAATTCACACATTATAATATGAAGATGATAATCCATAGCCTACCCATAGTACAGGCTTGTTGAGAAGTTTATGTTGGCTAGTATACATGGAATTGTAAGCAAATGATAGCATGCTATCCCAGAGCTAAGTATAGCATTACTATTTTGATGGTTATTATTATGATTTTTAAAATTATTACTATTGTAATGACTATTAGACTGATTCTCTTGCTCTACTGGCTTTTAGCATATTTGGACATTTGTCACATGCTTACAATATACCAGGGATTTTTCTCTAAGAGCTTGACATATAGTAACTTAATCTTCCCTACAACATTATGAAGTAGATAATACTATTACCATATGTTTTATAAAGATGTTAAGAATATTACTGAATAAAACACAGCTAATAAGTGATAGAACCAGGATTCAACAGACCCTTGTTCTTAACTGCTATTCTATCCTATGACCTTAATATGACATGAATGTCATATGAATGTGACCAGTAGAGAGACTGGTTGAATCAGAATCTAAAAGAGCCTGCCACCCACATCCTTACTTGGTTTTTAACAGTAACTCATGATGTCATCTCATATTAGTAGTAATTATAATATGAATAAACATGTTGAATAAAATACAAATGTTTTACATAGATCTTTTATTTTTAAAATAAACCTTGTGGTAAGTACGCTTACTATTGTTGTCCTTATTTTGAATTGAGGAAGCTGAAGCTCAGAAAGGTGAAGTAACTGGACCAGACTCCTAAAGCAGTCAGTGGCTGAGCTAGGTCTAATAGAGACTCTCTGGTTCTATAACTTTTATTCGTAATCAGTACATTATTTTCTCTCTTTTTTTCTTAATTGTTTGATACCTTGCCACATTCTTCTACTTGTATGATACTGGACAAGTTTTCTGAGGTGATGAAATCGTATTCTAACCATAAGGCCATCTAAGGAACAATTCTATCTTATTTATATATACATTATTGATATAAATCAATGGTTTTTGTTTATTTTTGTAAGGAAGGGGATGGATATATTCTTTTAGGGAGGACTTGTGGTAGGATTCATCATCTAAAAAGAGACATTCAGTGTATATGCATGTTAATCTGACAGATGGTCAGAGTTTAGAGCCAGATCTGACTTCTGTATTACCCATAATAAATAAGCCATATTGGAAGGTTTGAGTGTACAGGGGGAACACAAAGAATTGATTTAGGACTACTTGTAACATGACCTTTTTTTACATTAATTTAACACATTAACCGAATTTTTAAAGTCGTGCCCTTCATAAAATGGCCTAAGGATGTGTATGAGTAGATGAAAATTAGAACATTAATGCAAACACATAAAATATAAAGAAGCAGCAGCATAAAACACACAGCAGGAAAGTTCTTTGTGATATGCTAATATGAAAGTGGGCTCGTTATGTATGTAGGTGTGTTGTACCTCCTAGTGATTTAAAATAATTTGCATGACAAATGATTACCACAGATATACTCATTGTGTCATTGGTTCAAGGTTTAAACTAGATCTCTGTGGCTGAATGAATGTTATTGCCTTGTTCCAAAGCCAGTTTTGGCTACTATATTAAATCTGCAAAAGCCAGGTAGGAATCTTAGATATCATTAGTGTCCTCATTACTCTGCTGATTGGATGAAAAGCTAACCTTTGTCATTCCAGTTATGCACTACCATGGAGAATCCCTAAACTATTTTGAACTGGGAACAATGATAGTCAATTAGATAAAAACCTTTCCATCATCAGACTTAGTAAAAGTTGCTTTCAACTTTTACTATATTGTGTATTTATTTTTTTATACTCCATCTTGTCCAAAATGGGCTTCAGATGTTTCTTGATGAGAATTTGCTTCTGAACTTTATAATCAATGTTTTTAGGGTAGTGATGCTCCGGGTAGCACATGTACATTCCCAGGAGTCTGTCCTGACTATTCTGATTAGTTTTCTCTTGGACTGGAATGTACATTTCTAGTGACAAGGAAATGATCATAGGGTAATGGAGGAATATGGATTGTGTGTGTATTTATTTATGGATAGCAGGTCTGGGAAGCAAGGAAGTAATTCCTTCAAAATCAAAGGCCAAAATGAATGAGTTATAGGGAAAGTGAGTTTTCTGAAAGTCAGATGTCAACAGGTAGCCCAGTGTCTTCAGAAATGCCAGTCTTAGTGGTTATGTTTCTAACTTTCTATTTTCGAGTTACAGTGGTGATGAGGCAGATAGGGCAGCAGGAATAAATATCTCAGTGCTAAAACCTGGTTTACCTCTGTTGTCCATAGACCAAGTTTAGAACTCTTGCCCTGCCTCAGATTCCAAGAACATCAGTTGGAGAGTCCTTCAAGAACCTTTGCTAGGCTCAACTCATTTGTTTACATATGACTTTATTTGTTTTTGCTTTTATTTTTCTAATTAAAAACAGTGCTAAAAAATAGGATATAAGCTAAGAGAATAGTGAGAGTCCAAATATACTAGCATATTTTAAAGTTAGGCAAACACAATAACTCAAATACCACCAAAAATATTCTTAATTTTTCTGAATCTGTTTGCAGTATTTCAGAAGGCATTCTTGCCTTGTATATAATAAGCCCATTATCCTCCACTTATAGGAAAGTTCTTTCAGGAAACTGGGGAAGCATTTTCACATTCTTTTAATGAGAAATAGATACCGAGTTCTATTCCAGTAGTTGCATAGACATTTGTGTAAGAGTGGATTGAGCAGAGAAGGTCATGACTATTCATCTGTTTCTAATAAATTTCTAGAGACTTCTCTTCAGAGAAGTCTCATGTACATTAGACTTTTTATTCTCAGGCAAGCAAAATTGGTTTTCAGATGGCCAGTGACCAGGAAGATCAAAGTAGAGCTGAGAGGGGGCACCGATGGACACCTTATTTGTTGCCTTTCCTTCCGGCAGGTATGTCAGTAACCTCCCAAGGTGACTGGCTGTTTATTGAACTTTTAAACATATTCAAGAATGCAGATTAACCATTCTTTTAACATTCTCATATGGAATTGCCTTTTTAATGGAGACTCTAAGTTATTGCATTTATTCTTTGTGGTGTTTAACTAGACTTGATTCTGCCTCTTTTGTCCTCTTTTGCCTGAGCTTGGCAAATGATTCTACATCATCTTCAGACAGCTAATAATTTCTGTTAAAGTGACCCAGTTGAAGTGACAGTCTAAACTGTGTCTCCTGTAATCAAAATCCTTTTGTGATCACCCGTATACTTACAACACCTACAGCATGTTATTAAAACTGTATTATAGCTCATTAATGAGACCTAGAAATGTCTTTTAACTGGGGGGATTGGTAGCCATAAACCCACATTGTTCAAGGGTCAACTATATACACATACACATATATATATACACACATACCACAAGTTGAATATCCCTTATCTCAAATGCTTGGAAACAGAATTGTTTCAGATTTTGGATTTTTTTAGATTATGTAATATTTGCATTGTACTTACCAGTTAAGCATTCCAAATCCAAAAATCTGAAATCTGAAATCTGAAATGCTCTAATGAACATTTCCTTTGAGCATCATTTTGGTGCTCAAAAAAGTTTCGGATTTTGGAGTGGGATGCTCACCCTGTATGTGTGTATGTACGTGTGTGTGTGTAATATATAGCATATTATCTAATATTATATAAAATACACTATAGGCATATAAATGTAATAGTTACCATGTAAAACACATTTCTTTCTATAGGTCATGGTCAGAAATATTTGAGAGTGTCTGACCTGTGGAATAAAGTCCAAGTGCTTGGTATGATTCTAAGACTGCCATGATCTACACCCAGTTTACTGCTCCAACACCATCTCCCTGATTTGGATATTGTCTCTTGACTATATCAATCTGCCCAACACATAATGTGAAAGTTATTTTTTTGTTGTTTTGCTTTGTTTTCCTTTCTGATTTCATTCATGCTGCCCCCTCTGGCAAGAATTCTATCCTCCTTCCTCCACCTACCTCATCCATATAATTTCTGTCTAACATTTTTATTTAGCTCAGATGTGAACTCACACAAGAAATGTCCCTGATTTTCCCTATTTTGGGTGGGGCAACGTACCCATTTCTTATTCTCATGGGCCCTTTTCCACAACAACTACAATATAGAGCAATAATTAAGAGAATAGGCACCTTTGGCCAAATTGCCTATTTTTGAATTCTGGCTCTTCTGCTCTCTGTGTGACTTTCAGCAAATTATTTAAGTTCTATGTCTCTCAGATTCTTAATTTGTAAAATGAAAATAATAGCTTCAACCTTACAGAATGGTTAATTAAAGGAGTTACTGTACGTCAGGTGCACAGCCCACAGTACTTGCTCAATGTGAGCAATTATTGTATTACAGTGATACTTTTGCTTCTGCCTCTAATGAACATTCTCTGTGTGAAAACTTATATTCTGTTTGAAGATGTTATTTGCAAACAATATTTTCATCCACTTTTGTCTGAATGCCTTACAGTTTCTGAAAGAATGAACTATTGATGCTGGGTAAGGAAAGGGTACAGCATTCTTTTCACAAGAAAAGTAAAGAAATTATAAAAGGAAAAGAAAATCACCATCAGCTGTTCTGAAATTCAAACAAGAGTGTTGGATGGATCTGGCTGTTGAGGAAGCACCTGCAAGTTTTCTTCTGGGGCTGCATTTACTTAAGTCCTGGGCTTGTCAACCACCCAGTCCAGAGGCACTTTGTAAAATGTGGGTTTGTCCTCTGGCCTTCCTATTTCTATTATGTATCAGTCAACTTGCCAGTAAACAACCTTATTTAGGCTCCAGGATTGGAAGATTCTGGCAACCTTAAAAATGACCCAATTGATTCATCATCAATATGTGTATGAGGGTAAAACCAAAAGAAAATGTAAGATGAAAAGAAATGTAAGGTCTGCTAATTCCGTTCCCTATCCAATAAATGTACTTTCTAATAGCTTCCCTCATTCAAGTTACCACTCTTCTCTCTACATTGATGTAACCTTAAATGAACTCCGATTTCTTTAATAAAGCCCAAATTGTTTTGCTACCCAAGTTTTAGCGAAGGCAAAGTGTAAAGCTACCTTCAGTTGGGTATATTTCCAGCTTGGGGGCTTTAATTCCCTAAAGCTGGTATAGAAGGTAGATAAGTGATTGCTAAATATGCTATGGTGCAATTGAAGTTGGTTTAAAAGTCATAAGTATTGATTTTCTAGAGCCCAGGATTTGTGACGCATGTTTGTAATGCTTGCCATGTTCCTCTAACCCACCCTAAGCATCCCTAGACCACTGCCTGCCAAAACTAGACGGTTTGTACATGGTCCTGAGGCAGAGACACATCTTTCCTATTAAAAGAAAAATTAAATTTGTGTTCAAACAAGACAGTGCCCCGATGCAATCAGAAGAATTGAAGAAAAAAAAACCTTTGGAAAAATGAGAACATTGAAATAATAGCAGTGTTCTGTAATATTTTCATTTCAGATCAAATACTCATGGATTTTTTATTTGAGAGATTTCTAGAATCCAATTCTTCTAGTGCAGAAGATAAATTGGACTCATGGTTGTCTTTCCCCGGGAATGAATCACAAGTTTTCATGATCCTGGGCCCTGGCTCAGAGACAGGTGTGCCAAGACCAGTCAGTAAATAGAGGTTATCTACTCAGCCATATATTAGAATCAGCTGGGGGACTCTTAAAATAATCACAATACCTGAACTGCACTCTAGACCAATTAACACAGAGTTTTTGAGAGAGTAGAACTCAGCCATCAGAATTTGTTAAAGGTCCCTAGTTAATTCCAGTGTAGAGTCAAGTTTGAGAATCATTATTATAAACATACTTAGTAGATAAGGGTTAAAGATCTAGTGATTTATAAATTCTTTGATAAAACTCCCTTTTTTCTTTATGAATTAGGGAGTAATTGATAATCAGAAGATATTTTTATAACTGTTCTCTCCTAGGAAAAGGCATGTTTTAATTCTCATTGATGCTTAACCTTGTACTGGCTGCCAATAGCACTAGATGCCAGTGCAGTAGCTATATTCTTAAAATATTCTAATATCAAGACTTGTGTTGTAAAATTAATAGGCATGGATGGAAGCAGAACAAGATGAAATGGCCTTTACTTTTTGCCTTCATGCTGAAAAGGAGGATTTCCTCCAAGGAAGGATAATTAAGTTCCTGGGACAGTGTTCTTTGATCTTATTCCCTGGAGATACACTAAAATAAAAGGGATGCTCTTTTTGGCAGGGAATGATGAGTTATTATAATACACAGAGAGAGAGGCAGGAGAGCAGATTTGATCATCTCTGCAGTTTTGTTTAAGTTCATCATCAGTGTTCTTTTACTTTAGTCCTTATTTCTCAGTGTTGAGACTCAGTGCAAGCCCTGCCTTTCCCATAAAGCCATTCCAAAGTACTGATCTACCCTGTCTTTTAAGTGTTCTGAGACTTCACTCTTTAATGTAAAAATTACCACTTAATTGTAGGTAATCTCCATGTCATCAGTCTATGAGTAAACCAGGGAGGTTAATAACCAAGTTATATTGGCGCCGAGCCTTCACCCTACTGGACGGCAGCTTTTACAAAACTCCATAGCACTGCCCTCAGCAAATATTTTCAACATCACTAGGGGTGCTTATACAAGTCTGCCAATTATTCCTAGTTGTAATTAGTCTCTGATATTATTTTTCAGATTCTAATAATCAAGAATTCAAAATTCTTAAGGAGAATTTTCAGCCCGGTCCTCACATAAAATGTTCCCTGACATTATACATTAGTTGCTTCATGAACATTCAGTCCGTGGCTTTTATTTAATGAATAGTACACATTCAATAAATAGGTTGTAGCATCTTTATTAGTTTTCTATCGCTGCATAATAGATTATTACCAAGTTAACAGCCTAAAAAACACACGTTTTAGCTCACATTTTTGTAAGCCTAGGTGGGCTCAACTTGCTTCCGTGCTTAGGGTCTCAACAAAGCTGACATTAAGGTGTCAGATGGACTGAACTCTTGAGGATCTGGAGATGAAACTGCTTCCAAACTCCTTCAGATTGCTAGCAGCGCTCAGTTCTGTTAGGGTGTAGGACTGAGGTCCCAGATTCCTTACTGGTTGTCATCTGGGAGGCATTCTTAGTGACTCCGCCATCCTTGCCCACACCGCTCTCTATCTTCACACCAGCAGCGGCATGCCAAATTCTCTGCATGCTTTGGATCTCTCTGGCTTCCCTTTCTGCCCAATTCCAAAGCCACTCCCACATTTTAGGTATTTGTTAGAGTACCACCCCCACTTTCTTGTATCAAAATCTGTATTAGTTTTCCATTGCTGCATAATAGATTACCACAAATTTAGTGGATTAAAACCACACCCATTTATTGTCTCACAGTTTAGTAGGCCAGGAGTCTGGGCAGGCTTAGATGGGTTCTCTGCTCAGGCACTCACAAGGCTCAGCTCAAAGCATCAGCTGGGCTGGACTCTTATCTGGAGGCTCTGGGGAAGAATCCTTATCCAAATTCACTCAGGTTCTCAAAAGAACACGGTACCCTGAGGCTATAGATCTGAGGCCCCTGTTTCCTTGCTCCTGTCTGCAGGGGCTGCTTTTTCCTTCCAGAGGGCATCCACATTTCTTCTCATGTAGCCCCCTTCATCTTCAAAGCAGCAGAGCAATATCGGGTCCTTCTCATGCTTCACATCTTTCTGACTTTTATGTCTGCACCATCTGGAGAAAATTTTCTGCTTTTAATGGGCATATGTAGTTAGATTAGGCCCACCTAGTTAATTTCCCTTTATATATATAAGTTAAGTATATCTTATCCAAAATGCTTGGCACCCCAAGTGTTTTAGATTTTGCATTTTTTTTTGAATTTTGAAATGTTTGTATTATACTTACCAAGTTGAGTGTTCCAAATCCTAAAATCCAAAAGCCAGAATGCTTCATTGAGCATTTCCTCTGAGCATCATATTGGCCCCCAAAAGTTTAGGATTTCAGGTTTTTGGATTTGGAATGCTCAATCTGTGTCATTGCTGTGATATGTCATCATGATTGAAGATTCTACCCACACTCGAATGGGATAGGATTATGCAGGATCCTTGCAGGATCATTGCAGGTCATTCTTAGATTCCGCTGGATATAGCTCCTCTAGGTAATGTACAAGACATAAAGCTGTCCAAGACTCTAGCTCAGAGGTCCCTAATCTTTTTGGCACCAGGGACCAGTTTCATGGAAGACAATTTTTCTATGGACCGGGTGTGGGAAGCTTTCAAGATGATTCAGGTGTATTATGTTTATTGTGGGGTAAAACCTCCCTGCTAATTATAATCTGTATAATATATACAGCTGCTCCCAAGTACTAGCATCCCCACCTCGGAACATCAGGCATTAGATTCTCATAAGGAGCACTCAACCTTGATCCCTCGCATGCACAATTTACAGTAGGGTTCCTGCTCCTGTTAGAATTTAATGTCCTGGCTGATCTGACAGGAGGTGAAGCTTATGTGGTGATGAGCGCAATGGGGAGCAGCTGTAAATAATGATGAAGCTTTGCTGGTTCTCCCACAGCTCACCTCCTGCTGTGCAGCCTGGTTTCTACTTGGGATGCAATATATGGGTTAAGTAATAACAGCAATGTTTGCATAGTGTAATCATTTGAAATCATTTCTAAAAGCATTGTCCAATTTGTTCTTCATAAAACCCTGTGAGGTAGAGCTCATTGATCTCATTTTGCAGGGGAGGAAACTGAGGTTCAGAGACCTTAAGTGAATTGACAGAGGCCTCAGAAATAGTGTCAGAACTGAGGCTTGAACCCAGATACCACTGATTTAAACGTGTTAACTCAACATATTGTTACACCTGGTACTGTACTTTCTGTAAGCAGCTAATGACCCTCGCTCCCCCATGAGGATTCCCTAATTTGATTATTAACTAGATCAGCCTGTAGTTCTTCTCCCACCTCCGTCCCATAATTCACCGTAGGAAGCCCAGTTAGCCACTGAGGTCTTCTTCAGCAACCTCCGGGGCACGTGAGGATCAGAGAAGCCCTTTCTCCTTTGCTTCTTAGGTTCTTTCACCCCTGGGATAGACTGTTTCAGTGAACCTCTTGCCTTCAGAAACCTCCAGCTGAGTAGCAGGCAGTTCTTCCCTTAAGCCACAGGAGTAGTGTTAAATTGAGTCACGAGTTCTTCAGCTGCCTCTGCTTCTGCTTCGCTCCAATGACAGTAAGTACAGAGCCCTGAAATGACACGACAGATTCCCGATCTTTATTTTTATTTTATTTTTATTGTTTTTCATGTCAGAATATTGCAGGGATACCAGTGCTTTGGTTATGTTTCTTTTGGAGTTCTCTCTCATTTAACTTGGGTACTTTGGTGGGAGACAGAGAACAAAATCTGTGTATTCTGCATTAGGAATACCTCGTCTCTTTCTTGACCCTCAAATCATTTTACATAGATTAGAAAGTGTTCTGGGGAAGGGAGTATTGGGGAGCGTGGGTGTGGTATTGATCACAGCCCCAGCAGGGGATCTGGCCTCACGTTGTTTAGAATATGAAGTATTTATTTCTTCTCAGTCCTGATAGTTATGCTGAAGGTGCCAGAGCAAACGCAGTGGAGAAAGTTTCACTTGATAATCTGATAATTCATTTCAATGCTGGTTCCATAGTATGTGTTCAATAATTGCCCATTGAAAGTGACTGTCAAAGACTATCAGGTCATTCTAGATAACTCTAATGAAAAGAGAAAAGAATGGCCTGCCATATTTCTTCTGGTCTTCTCTGCCTTCTTATTACCACTAAATTCCATTCCCGATTTTGTGTCTTATGCAAGAGAGAAAATACCCTGATCATGATGAATCCCTTCATGTTCTCTCATCAAACGTAATCATTTTCACATGGGGAATAGAGTATCTTTGCCACTCCTGTGCTGAAACAGTGTCTTTCTATCATTGTGCCAGGTGGCTCTCATTTATTTAAATTCTTATCTAGAATTTACTTATGTTTCTAATTTATTAGATGTAATTACAATAAATGTCAATGTAATTAAGAGCTACGACAGAATATTGGTCATAATGGAATTAATCTTAATACTATATAAATCAGAAGTTACTAAACAATGGGAAGTTCATCTGATGTGAATTTCAAAACTGAAATGCAATGTAAATCAGTATGTCCTAACAGAGGGAAAGGAAAACTATCAAGTTAGAAAGAATTTGCTTTTAAAAGAAGCAAGTAATAATTTCTCCTTCAAGCTCTATAAATTTACCTCAAAGTGGTAGTTGCAATAGGATCAAATGTAGATGGTGTCTCCGCATTGCCATCTTGATTATGAACTTTGTTCAGCCCTGAAAATCCACATGGTGCTTATGCTTGTACATTGTTAGCAATTCACATTTCTAAATTAATAACATCAAGAGTAGATCAAAACATGTGTATGTTAAAACACATAAAGAGAAAGGGAATGCTAATTGGACTTCTTAACATTCTAAATAGTGACTAACTTGTATATGTGTGAGGTTTTGGTCAGGCAAGAAAATTTTGGAAGAATGCTTGCCAACAAAACCAAAAGGCAAGTAATAATTATCAGCTGCAAAAGAACATACAGAACATTTCCTTAACTAAAATGTAAAGCAGATTGTGAAACTGAGGGAGAAGCATGTTGGCCAACAAGGCTTAAAACATAAAAAATGTGTTAGCAAAACCAGAGAGCCTTGATAACCTGCAGATTGATCAAAAAGTAGATGTTTGTTTCCCCCCTTATCTTACAAGGTACAGAGACCATTAGTTTGGATAGGGGGACTCACCTCTTACTTGTGTGTAATTTGATAGAAGAAAAGTTCTTTGATACTAGGCTTGAGTGGACCTGATGTTTAATAATAGGTTACCATTGAAGCAGTTACCTTCAACTATGTAGCTTTGGAGATCTGCTAAGGCTAAAGAAGTATATGGAAATTTATGTCAGTTTCCAAATTACTTGGGATACTACATGTTGTATTATTATATATATGGTTGAAGTCATTTTTGTTGCTCGGTATTTGAAGTAAAAATGTCTAATTTTCCACTCAAATTAATATTTAAGACAAAAATTGGTAGGTGTTTTAAATTTGTCTTACAAGAATATCTCCAGAGCCTTTGGAAGAGAAAAAAAATGGAACACAAACAGTCAAGAAGGATGTTGCCTACAAATAGTAAAAACAGCTATAATTATTTCTGTAATTAGTGGTTGACATTTTTAAGGAAAGGGAAGACATTATGTGATTTTTTAAAAATTTTGACAGTTTTATTTAAAGTAACAAAACCACTTCAAAAAACTTTATTTGGAAAAGGAGAAATTTGCAGAAATGGTGGAAAGTGTATTTTTTCAAATAATAACCAATGAAGTCTTGTATGGACCATTAGGTTAGATAAAATAGTATTAATTACTACTTAATTTTTGTAAAGAATTAGATTTCATAAATTAATTTTTATTAAAAATGTTTTAAAATGTCTATTCCATTGTGTATATATGTAATATACATTTGAAACCATCTTTACTCCTTTTTAGGGGGTTGAATTTGGTGCCCTTTTCATTATTTCATACTTTTATGGTCAAAATCTTCTGGTTCCATTCCTACCTCAAAGGTTATTTCATAGTGCACTGTTGCTATTGATTTTCTTTTCTATTTCTTTCTTGGAGTAATTCTGCAGGAGCTGCTATGTAAACATCACAGGAAATAGAAGCAATTACTCTGTTTTAAGATGAAATTTTACCCTGACAATGTTTATAAGCAGAGTTTTACATTTAGCAGGTTGCAGACTTTATATAAGGTCTATGAAGGATTTTAACAAATTCATTTTCCTAGTTTGAGTTAGCATGTCAAAGAAAGCAATTTTATTTGATACAAGTGCCAGTAATAACATTTTGTCCTTAACATCGTACAAAACACCGCCTAGTTCTTACATAATTTATTGCTTTCAGTGATAGATCAGTTTGGGTACAACTTTGAACAAGTTACCCAATTTGCTATTCAGTTGTATTAAAAAGTTGATCTCTTTAATGCAGCTAATTACTGGTAAGTTTCAAACCAAGTGGTCAGATTAAGTCAATCTCTTGTTTTCACAATTGTTATGAAGACTTCAAACATTTTTATTGTTGTTCCTCCTCAACTATTTTTTGTCACTGACTCAATCAGCAGAGTGGTTTTCAAAGGAAGTTCCAGAAGTTCTACCCTCCCCACCCCTCTTTTCTTTCCACAGATTTTACTGAACAACTTCAATGTGCCTGACACTAAACAGAAGGGAAAATATAAGCAAGATTCTTCCTTTGAGCAGCACACTAACTAGTGGGAAGATAAACAGATAGCATTGCTGTCAATATAGATAAATCAAAATTATTTGGACATTACGGATGCTATAACACTTTACTGACCATTGCAGCAGGTTTCACAAAAAGAGGACTATCTGTGTCTGGAAGGAAAAGTAGTTTTCCTGTCAAAACTCCTCCATTCTACTTTTGCTGTTAGTTAGATTTTAACAAGCAGGGGTAAGAATGCACCTCACCCTAGAGGTATATTCAGTGACAGCCTGACCTGATCAACATTTTAATATAGGGCTGCTCTTGGAGGAGCATGCATTAGTTTGGAGCCGAGTGATTTGAATTCTAGTCCAAATTTTGCCACAAATGCATTGTTACCTCATTTTCTGCATAAGTGGAATTCAGTTCATAATCTCTGCTACAACCACTTTATAGGACCATTTTGAACATGAAGCAAGATAATAGATATAAATATTCTCTGTAAAGTGAAATGAATTATGCAGATGGGTGGTGGGTGGTGATGACATTAGCTGTAAAGTCCCACTGAAGTACTACAGACAGTCCTGGCAGTTTTGACAGATTATGACAGATTATATTTCTAGAATAGGTACTATAAATTGAAATGAAACATATCAAATCTAATTGTTCCTTTAATTGCTATTATTATGGAGATTACATTTCTGACGAATAGCCTCATGCCCAATATTATAGACATCATCACATACACTGTGTGTAATCAAATATTAAGTCAACTTTTTGCGATATAGTGGGCCATTATTCATTGTAAAGCTTTCTCCAAAAAATGGTGTGTATAATTTTTAAAAGCCCAGAAAATAATGTCACACAGCTGTATTTAATATTAAACAGTACAATGAACTCTATAGAATTCTTCTTCAAAATTACTGACTTATGGCAACAAATGAACACTACCATAACGATTGCAAACTTTAGCTGGGGTTGTTGGATAGTTTTTGACAAGCACCACTGAGTACACCCTGGGAAGTCCTTTATCCACTTGAGTCTCGTTTGAGCTATTCTTCAGGGTATGTTTAGGGTACATTTACCAGCTTGCATTTTCCTATTGTAAATTTTTCTGTAACAAATTACTGATCTGTTTTTCTGTGACAGAAAGGCTTTTTTTTTTTTTTTTTAGTTCTTATTTCATCAGTACTAGCTGCTGTATCTTATAAAAGAAAAAGCATCAACCCTTGATCACACTCAATTTTATACCCTTTGATCTCTCACTGCTTATTGCTTCATGACGTCAAAAAGCCACAAAGGTTTGGCTTGAATTGCAGGTAAACCACAGGTTATTTATTGCTGAGTTTGATGCAGAATCTTCAAGTCACAAATCCTGCATGCTTTCTCACATATCAGATTCTAAAGATCATGAAAACAATGCTTTTTTAATTGTAAACATTTAGAATATATCATTATAATAAGGACAATTTTTCACAAACACACCAAGTCTTGGACATTGAAGAATTGTTTTCTTCCACAGCATAATCATGTCACTCAAGGTATTTTGGAATTACCTCCAGTATCAATAACCAGTCACAAATTAAACTTCATTATTTCATATCAGTGGAGCATCCTGCCTTCTCCTAAGACATTTTCCCTAATTCTTTGTCTCTTTTGCATCTCCACTTTAGCAACCTTTCCATGCAGGCAGAAGACCCTAGTAAGGGACAGGGCTACATCTTTGAATAGTCAAAGAATATTACTCAGGATACACTTTATTTCACTTGAGGTTTTCATACTAACAGTTTGAGCCTTCGTGATTTAAATTATTTCTGAAGCAATATCTGTATCTTTGATTGCACCCATTGATTACTGAGAGATCAACAAAAGTTGAATTTTTGACATAGGTCTCTTTTTCAGAGGAGCTTTAGTTTTGTGGGGGGCAAAAATACTTTAAAATTTTCTAATGATGCAATGGTAAATTGTTACAGTTTAAAATCCTCCAAATAGTCAAGACGTAAAGTTTATCTTGGTAAAATTCCATTTCAGACAATTTTCTTTGCATCTTCAAAATAATTCACAAAAGATTGAAAACAGGGTATTTGTTAGTTTTGAGGCTACTTTTGAGCAGCTGTTGGTTATATCATTGTAAAATTCTGTAAACACATCAAGGAGCAACTGCTCAGTTCCACAACTGTGATCTTATCAAGTCTGGCCCTCTTGCTATTTCAGGAAAGGTATATAGAATATTGTTTTAACCTTAAAAAAATGAAAAAAAGAGACTTTCATTCCTGGAAGCAGCGTTTTCTATCTCTCTGATTACCATTGGCAGCTGTTCATTTTCTGCTTGAGCAAACTGAGTGGAAGGCAGTTACCTTGCACATGATGAGTGGTAGGTGATCCTTGGATGTCCCTATCTTTGGTGGTTTTTGTCTCATCCTGACAAACAAAGCTTCACTATCTCTATAGACATCTAATAATATTTTGTAGAATCTGTTGTTTATTTTTTCCCCAGTGCGAAAAAGTCTATCTTTTAATAAACAGGGTAAATATGCGATGGAGAAGGAATTGTTAACTTTTTTCCTCTTAATGAGACCAATGTTTTCAAGAATCATTTTTGCTCTTCTTACAAATAATATTCCACTGGCGATGCTGTAAATGCTGTTATGTAACAAGATACAGCTACATCGAAAAACAGTGGCTTAACACTCAAATTCGTAGTTTCCGAAGAGGTCTTTGTTCCCTTCACAAGGAACTTTAATTATATTCATCAATTAGACACTTCAAAGCAAAGTATTTGCTTTGTAAGAAAAATTAGGATCAGGACACTCACATTGGGATAATAATGTCGAGAACCTTTCTTTCTCTTCCAGTTGTGCTAGACATCACCTTGTTCCAACATAATTTAATTTATTTTAGTGTTTTATGTAGTAAATGCATGTAAGACAATGAACTGTCTATGCATGTCAGCAAATAGTGATGAATGGCTTAACTAGGCAATGTGTTACACTTAAACGGATTAAAACTGGAGAATATTTAGCTGTGTACTTTGGACTGCCTTCACATCCTACTGGGCTCTGAAGAATGGTGTACAGACTTATAGAAAGACAAATGTGTCAGTGATGTGGATCATATTTATGTTTTCAGAAATTATGAATAAGGTATGGTGGAAAAGGGATAGATTCTTATGAACATTTAATTCCTTACCCCCAATTTGCCCCCCTCCCCACCCACACACACATCCACAGTCCTCATAAGTGTTCCTGAAGGGTCTGTCTTCAGCAGATTCATTTCTTTTCCTGTAATTTCCTTCCTTGTTTCTCTTACCTGCTAGCTACCTAAGGCTTCATCTATCTCCACTCTTAGGGGATTACTTCTAAATTCATATTCCCAGCTCTAAATCATGAAAATTTGCCCTCAGCACCTCAAATTCAACATGTTCAGAAGATCTTTCCACCAAACAACACCTTCTCTTCACTTTACTTGACAGTAGAGTGTTTTCTCCAGAAATTTGGGATGACACTGTAAGAGATCTTTGACCTTTCCTCACCGTGGATTTACCTAGGTTGCTGACTTTATTTGGATTGTCCCTTCCTATATCTGTTCCTTCCTTTCCGTTCTCACTACGTTCGTTTCTGCTGCCGGACTGCACTCTTCTACCATCTACCGGTGCTTTTCCTTCTTCACTCTTCCCTGGCCCAAATCTTTTGCATATACACTTTGAAACAAATATTCTTAAAACCAGAGCTCTGCACATTTATTCAAGAACTACTTCTGAGTATGTAAAGTCCTATATTATGTGAAGGTCCTATAATACTGAATTGGTCACATTCTGTCCTCAAGTAGCATAGTGTCAGCTCAGTAATAAAATATGCATTTTTGATAAGATATATGGTATGTATATTACATTTATAATTCCACATGTATTATAAAAATCTATACTTATTTTTTTAATGATGTATCTTTATACTTGCCAATATCTCTGCCTGAATGACTGGCTAAAAGCTTAAATTTAAGACACAGATACAATACCAACTTCTCTTGGAGAGAAGTCCATGTGAAGATGATCTCAGCTTGATTTTTGTTTAGAAACGCATGCATGTCTCATCTCCACTGCTAAATGCCAGTATTTGTACAGACGGAGTGTCTGTCTCATCCATCACAATATCCATTCACATCCCATGACAGAAGGCGTTTTAATGCAGTGGTTAAGCACATGAGCTGTGATCTCTGCCCCACTTCTGGACATCTATGTATCCTTGATTTGGCTACTTAATACCTACTTCATAAGATTGTTGCAAGGCTTAACTGAGATAATGCACACAAAGTACTTAGTACAATCCCAAGGATGTAATAGATTTTCAATGAAAATGTTAGTTGTTATTGTTCTCTCAGCACTTGTGTGGCATGTAAGAGACAAACTAAGAGGATATTTTCCCACAGCTCTTTTACTGGCTTGTGAATCGCATATGTTCTATGTGATACAGGGAATTCAAGCCCATGGCCGTACTGTGGTTGCTATTTGAGCTCACTTCCAACAGACCTAACAGGATGTTTTAGGCAAGAGGTGGGATTTGATAGTTAGATCTTCTTATAATTTCCTTTCAAAGAAGGAACTAGAGAAGGATTAAAACATGTGGTGTAAAACTTTACATTTTATTGGTTTCTTTTCCTTTTTTTTTTGTTTGCCAAATTTTGCTATTCATTTGGTTGTCTGCTTTTCTCCTTATTGTTATTTTAATGATTATTTTTATTATAAATGTATATTACTGCTTTGTACTTATAAGATGTATCCAGTCATGCACATATTTTTTTCTTTTTGAAATGTTATTTTTAATATTGATAAAATGCACATAACATAAAATTTACCATCTTAACCATTTTTAAGTGTACAGTTTTAGTAGCGTTCAGTACATTTACATTGTTGTGCAACCATCACCACCATCCATCTCCAGAACACTTTGCATCTTGCAAAACTGAAATTCTGTACTCATTAAACAACACCACCTCATTTCCTCTTCCACAGCCCCTGGCAACCACCATTCTGCTTTCTGTCTCTACAAATTTAACTATCGTGCACATATTTGAACATTACAGTAACCCCTGGGGATAGAAGGAAAGGAGTCATTGGTATACATATTTGTATATGAAAAAATAAAATGAGAAATCAAGATCAATGATTACCCAGTCTTTCAGTTATTAACTGGCAAACAAAACCTGAGCTAAAAGCCAAGCACTCCGGTGCCAAACCCTTTGCTCTTTCTCATATACTACGTTACCTGACATCCTGCTTATTTAACAGGGACCTCTAGAAAGGGATGGTCCTCAGATTGACTACTTGTTGAGAGGTCCCTTCACTTTGTGTTCCCAAGGTATCCTCACACTCAATTTACACTACATGATTTTTTTAACTTTCAAATTAACATTATTTTTTTGTTCCAAAAGTAATATATATTATTGTAAGAACTTCATAGAACACAACACAAAGAACAAAATAAAAATCACCCATAATCTCACCATTCAGAGAGTATAAATGCTAAAAATGTATTGATATAATTTTACATATGTTTATTTGTATGTGTATTAATTTGCAGATGTTTTCCTTAAAATAGCATAAATATGTTATACATACTATCTCATAAGTTTTTACCGGTCTACTGTGAAAACATTTGCCATCATTTTTATTAATTGCATATAATGCCATTATACGAATATACCATACTTATTTAATCCATCATTGTTTATAGACAAAGAGATTTTAATTTTTCACTGCTATAAGTAACAAAGATGACAACATCTTTTTAGATACAATATTCTACATATGTATTTTTTATTAAGATGAATTTCAAAGAGAAAAACACAGGATCAAAGAGAATGTCAACTCTTAAGGCTTTAAATATATATTGTTTGTTGTCCTACAGAAGGATCATACCAATTTGTACAATTTCTATTCCTAGAAGTAGTGTATGAGAGTAACCCTTTAAACTTCAAGTATATATTTGTCAGCATCTTAATTAAAATAGCAGAATTTATGCTATTTTCCTTCCTTTCTTCTCTTACTAGCCCACTGATAGGTTTTATTTTGGGGATGGGGAACTGTATATATGTGTAAGGACCACAATCAAAATAGTAAATGAGTACACTACCAAATGATTGCTTGTTGGTCATTATCCATATTATTGCAGAGACCTGAGAATGCTGGAAACATTTTTACTACCGAGAGTAGCCTGGGAATATTTTAAGAAAAAATTTCATTTTCAATTGTATAGTATTTTAGATTCTTATTTCCGTAATGAAATGATTCTTGGAAAAATGTAAAAGACTTGAATCACATTCTTGGGGCAGTATAAGTTATCTCAGGGGGTGACCAACTTAAATAAGAACACATAAAGAAAAAAAACACATGGATATAGATTTGGTAATTTTAGCTCTTTTATAACTTTTGTGAAATTCTATACATATCATTTTGAATAATTTTATACTTTTATTCAATTTCTTCATTTTAAGGTAATGTTATTTAATATAATCTATTGGACAACAGTGATCTTGATAATGATTATTAAAATGCTGACATTTAATGTTTATCTTAATTTTTTTCTTAAAATTATATTAATATTTTGATCTCTAACAGTGAAATTTGATTTGTATTCAGAATTGTCCTTGGTCCTCATTTGCCAACTAAACCCTTTTGAAAAGACCTTCTTAAAGGTTATTTCAAAAAAAATCCAGGCAAATTTCGTCTGCAGGATATCTTTATCTGTTACTTAATTCTTTATAGATTATTGATTTATTGTTTTCCTTTTGCCTGAATCATACTTGTTTAACTACAGGAATTTTTCCTTATTGAAATACTAAAGTATTCTGTGCCTAATTATATTCTTACATCACCCAAAATTGACCTCCAATCTTGAGTATCCCCCTCCTTTTTAATTTTTGGTTTTTTTTTTTTTATTTCAATAGATTTAGGGGGTACGAGTGTTTTTGGTTACATGGATGAATTGTACAATGCTGAAGTCAGGGGTTTCAGTGTATCTGTCACCAGAATAGTGTACATTATACTCAATAGGTAGATTTTTATCCTTCATTCCCCTCTCACCTCCCCTCCTACATTTCTACATTTTCAATGTCTATTACACCACTTTATGGCCATATATATCTCCCATTTAGTTCTTAGTTATAAATGAGAACATGTGGTATTTATTTTGCCATTCTTGGGATACTTAGGATAATGGTCTCCAGTTCCATCCAATTTTCTGCAAAAGATATTATTTCCTGTCTTTAGTGGCTGAGTAGTACTCCATGGGGTATGTGTGTATGTATCTATATACACATTTTCTTTACCCGCTCATCAGTTGGTGGGCACTTAGGTTGATTCCATATCTTTCCAATTGTGGATTGTGCTATGATAAATATATGGGTATAGGTATCTTTTTTATAAAATGACTTGTTTTCATTTGGGTAGGTACCGAGTAGTGGGATTGCTGGATCAAATGGTGGGTCTACTTTCAGTTCTTTGAGCAATCTCTATACTGTTTACACAGAGGTTGTACTAGTTTACATTCCCACCAAGAGTGAATAAACATTCCCTTTTTGCCACATCCATGCCAATATCTATTGTTTTTTGATTTTTTAATAATGGCCATTCTGACTAGGGTAAGGTAGTATCCCTTTCTGGTTTTAATTTGTATTTCCCTGATGATTAGTGATATTGAACAGTTTTTCATGTGTGTGTTAGCCATTTGTCCGTCTTCTTTTGAAGAATGTCTGTTCGTGTCTTTTGCCTGCTTTTTGATGGGGTTGTTTTTCTCTTGCTGTTTTGAGTTCTTTGTAGATTCTGGATATTAGCCCTTTGTCAAACATATAGTTTGCAAATGTTTTCTCCCATTTTGTAGGTTGTGTTTACTCTGTTGGTTATTTCCGTTACTGTGCACAAACTTTTTAGTTTAATTAAGTCCCATTTATTTATTTTTGCTGTTGTATTTGCTTTTGGGGTCTCAGTCATAAATCCTTTGCCAATGTCCAGAAAAGTTTTTCTTATATTTTCTTCTAGAATTGTTACAATTTCAGGTCTTACATTTAAGTCTTTAATACATTTTGAATTAATTTTTGTATATGGTGAGGGATAGAGATCCATTTTCATTCTTCTGCGTGTCACTATTCAGTTTTCCCAGTACTGTTTATTGAATAGAGCATCTTTTCCCCAGTGTATGTATTTGTCTGCTTTGTCAAAAATCAGTTAGTCATAGCTGCATGGCTTTATTTCTGCATTCTCTATTACCTCCCATTGGTCTGTATCTCTAGTTTTATAATAATACCATGCTATTTTGGTTACTATAGCCTTATAATACAATTTGAAGTCAGATAATGTGAAGGCTCCAGAGTTTTTCTTTTTGCTTAGAATTTCTTTGGATTTAGACTCTTTTTTAGTTCCATGTGAAGTTTAAGAATATATTATTTTAGATCTGTGAAAAATGATGTTGGTATTTTGATAGCAATAACATTGAATATGTAAATCACTTTAGGCAGTATGGACATTTTAACTATGTTGATTCTTCCAAACCATGTGAATTGAATGTTTTTCCATTTGTTTGTTTCGTCTATGATTTCTTTCATCAGTGCTTTGTAGTTCTCCTTGTAGAGATCTTTTGCCTCCTTGTTTAGTATATTCCTAGGTATTTTATTTTCTCTGCAGCTATTGTAAATGCTATTGAGTTTTTATTAGACTCATGTTTATTGTTATTAGTACATAAAAATGCTATGAATTTTTTATATACTAATTTTATAACCTGAGACTTTACAGAAATTATTTATCAATTCTAGGAGTCTTTTGTCAGAGTCTTTAGGATTTTCTGCATATCAGATCATATTGTTAGCAAACAGGTATAGTTTGACCTCCTGTTTCCCAATGTGGATGCTACTTTTTTCTTTCTCTTGCCTAATTGCTCTGGCTAAGACTTCCAGTACTTTGTTGAATAGAAGTGGTGACATTTGGCACTCTTGTCTTGTTCCAGTTCTTAGGGGAAATGTTTCAACTTTTCCTCATTCAGTATGATGTTGGCTGTAGATTTGTTATATATACCTTTTGTTATTTTCTTCTATGCATAGTTTGTTGAGGGTTTTTATCATGAAGGCGTGCTGAGTTTTATCAAATGCTTTTTCTGTATCTTTGAAATGATCATATGGGTTTTATTTTTAATTCTGTTTATGTGGTGAATCACATTTATTGATTTGCATGTATTGAACCACCATTGCATCCCTGAGATAAAAACCACTTGATCATGATGAATTATCTTTTTGATGTGCTTTGGATTCAGTTTGCTAGTATTTTGTTGAGGATATTTGCATCTATGTTCATGAGGGATATTGGTCTGTAGTATTCTTTTTTCGTTGTGTCCTTTCCTAATCCCTTCTGCCAATCTATATCTTTTAAGTGGGGCATTAAGAATATTTACATTCAATATTAGTATTACTATGTAAGATAGTCTTCTGTTCATCATGTTGATTGTTACCTAGTTGCTTTGTCTTCTCCCTTATGTTACTGTTTCATAGAATAACTGGCTTCATAGAATAACTTAGAGAGATTTCCCTCCTTCTTGATGTTATGAACAGTTTCAGTAGGATAAGTAGCAGTTCTTCTTTGTAGGTCTGGTAGAATTCAGCTGTGAATCTGTCTAGACTCAGGCTTTTATTACTATGTTGGGGAAGACTTTATTACTGTTTCCATTTCTCTGCTCATAATAAGTCTGTTTGAGATTTCTGTTTCTTCCTGATTCAAGATTGGGAGGTTGTATGTTTCCAAAAATCTCTCTATTTGCTCTAGATTTTCTAGTTTGTGTGTGCAGAGGTTTCCATAGTTGTCACGGACATTTTGTATTTCTGTGGTATCAGTTGTAATGTCTCCTTTTTCATTTCTGATTGAGCTTCTTCGAGTCCTTTCTCTTCTATTACTGGTTAACCTAGTTAGTGATCTGTCAATTTTATTTACCTTTTCAAAGAACCAACATTTTGTTTTGTTGAACCTTTGTATTATTTTTATGATTTCCTTTTCATTTAGTTCTCCTCTGCTCTTGGTTATTTCTTTTCTTCTTCAAGTTTGGGATTTGGTTTGTTCTTCTTTTTCTAGCACCTTGAAGTGTAATGTTAGGTTGTTAATTTGTGATGTTTCTGTCTTTTTGATGTAGGCATTTAAGGCTATGAACTTCCTTCTTAGCACTGCTTTTTCTGTATCCCAGAGATTTTGTAAGTTTGTGTTTTCTTTTTCATTCAATTCAAAAAAATGTTTTATTTCCATCTTGATTTTTTTATTGACTCAAGATCGTTCAGCCACAGATTATTTAATTTCTGTTTATTTGTATAGTTTTAAAAGTTACTCATGGAGTTCATTTTTAGTATTATTCCACTGTGATCTTAGAAGATATATGGAATGATTTTGATTTTTCTCAATTTGCTGAGACTTATTTTGTGGGCTAACATATGGTCTATCTTGGAGAATGTCCTATGTGCTGAAGAGAAGAATGTGTATTCTTCAATTTGGGGCTAGAATGTTCTGTAAATATCTGTTAAGTTTATTTGTTCTAGAGTTCTGTTTAAGTCCAGTTTTTCTTTGTTGTTTTTCTAACTCAATGAACTGTCCAGCTCTGTCAGTGGAATGTTGAAGTCCCTGGCTATTACAGTGTTGTCGTTTATTTCTTTCCTTTAGATCTAGTAGAATTTCTTTAATGAATTTGGAGTACCTGTGTTAAGTGCATATATATTTAGGATTGTTACACCTTCTTTTTGAATTGTTCCCCTTATCATTATATAATGACTATCTTTGTTTTTTCTAAATAAACTTTGATTGATTTAAAGCCTATTTTATCTGATATGAGAATAGCTACCCTTGCTCACTCTTGGTTTCCAGTTGTGTGGAATATTTTTTCCATCCCTTTACCTTGGCTCCATGAGAATCTTTGTGAGTTAAATGGGTTTCTTGGAAACAGCATATATTTGGGTTGTGTTTTCCTAATCCCTTCTGCCAATCTGTATCTTTTAAGTGGGGCATTAAGAATATTTACATAAAATATTAGTATTACTATGTAAGATAGTCTTCTGTTCATCATGTTGATTGTTACCTAGTTGCTTTGTCTTCTCCCTTATGTTACTATTTCATAAGAGCTGGGAGTTTTGACTTTGGCTGTTTTTACACTAGTAGGTATTGATCTATTCTGTGTATGGAGTACTTTTAAGCATTTCTTTTAGGGCTGGTCTAGTGGCAAACTATCCCTTTTTTGTTTGTCTTCCCCTTCATTTATGAAACTTAGTTTTGCAGGATAGAAAATCCTTGGGTGACAGTTATTTTGTTTAAGAAGACTAAAAATGAGACCCCAGTCTCTTTTGGCTTGTAAGGTTTCTGATGAGAAATCTGCCATTAGCCTGATGGATTTTCCTTCATAAATTACTTGATACTTTCATCTCTCGGCTTGTAGGATTTTTTTTTTTCCTTCACTTAGACTTTGGCCAGACAATGACTGTGTGCCTTGGTTATGTCCTGCTTGCCATGAATCTTCCAGGTGTTCATTGATCTTTTTGTGTCTGGATGTCTAAATCTCTAGCAATACCAGGTAAGTTTTTATCAATTATTTCCTCAAATAGTTCTTCCATGCTTTTTGCTTCTTATTCTTCTCCCTCAATGATACCTATGATTCTTATATTTGTTCAGTTACATAGTTGCGTATTTCCTGAAGATATTGTTCATTCTTTTTTATTCTTTTTTCTTCATTTTTGATAGACTGGGTTAATTCAAAAGCCTGTCTTCAAGCTCTGAAATTGTTTCTTCTGCTTGGTCTAGTCTGTTGTTAAAACTTTCTACTGTATTTTGAAATTTCTTAAATGATTCTTTCATTTCTAGAAGTTCTATTATTTTTTTTTTCTTATATTGCCTATCTTTTTAGTGAATTTTTCATTCATAGCCTGCATTTATTTTTCTTTGTGTTGGTTTTCAACTTTCTCATCTCTTCCACTGACCTTACTTGCTATCCATATTCTGAGTTCCGTATCTTATATTTCAACAATTTCCTTTTGGTTGGAGCCCATTGCTGGAGAACTATTGTGATCCTTTGTGGGTGTCAAAACAACCCATTTTTCCTGTTGCTAGAGTTCTTAGGCTGAGTCCTTCTCATCTGAAAACTCTTCTCTCATCTCAAGACAGATAGCTTCGTGTTACACTTTTTCTCCTCTGCTGGGAACTCTGTTATTTAGTGAAGAGAGGGAGAGGTCCCTGGATGACATGCTTGAGTCCTACTCCAGAAGATTGACCAACCAGTTAGGACAGGGGAGGATGCACTGTGAGACTTTAACACTGCTGCTCTCCTGGTTCTCCCTGTTCTTCTGTGGTTGTCACAGGTGGTCAGAATGCTATGGGAGTGCAGCAGCTGGTGGCAACATGAGGCAGTTGGTAGATGCATGTGGCATGAGAATTTGCCCTTGCCAGGTTCATTGGTGGTGGGGCTACCCAGGTGATGGTGGTGGTAGCTGTATTATCCAGATGGCAGCGATGAGTGCCTGGGGCCACAGGCATGCTCTCCATCTTGGTCCTGTGGCAGCTGTGGCTGTCCACAGCCACCCAGGTGGCTGCAGTGGGTGCTAGGTTCATGGGTGTCTGCTCTTCACAGGTTTCCCAGCAGTATTGGGGGCACACAGTACCCACCCACAGGGTGAATGAGATCACCTGGCCTTCCCACTCCCCAGCCCAGCAAGGGAGATGAGGAGGCAGCAGCAATGGATCTGACTGTTCGTAGATGTAGAGCTCTTGAGCTAGGGCCTCAAAATGGCGCCAGCCACAGTGCCCAGGGCTCATGAGCCAGCAGGACACCTCTGTGCCTTCTCTCCACAGTGATTCCACTGCATAATCTCCAGTCAGCTTCGGGTGTCAGTCCAGTGGCCTGCTGAGGTGGAGGGGCCCTCCACATCCCTGATTGCAATATCCACAGGGACATATGGAGTTCCAGGGTTCTCTCCTCTGTCACTTCCCCACATGTGGGTACCTTCCCTGTGTACCTCTGATCCTACTGAGCGCTCACCCGACTTCCCTCTCCTTCACTTCGGATGCCTCCCCTAGCCTCTCTGTTGATTCTCAATGTTATCTTAGATGATCTATCCAAAAGTGAATATCTACGTACACTTTCAATCTTCTCCATGAGAGGAGCATGTGCTGGCTGCTTCTAGTCAGCCATCTTGCTTCCCCGGCCTTTTTTAACAAGGCACTATCTATTCCATTTGTTTTTCTAGAATAGAAATCTGTCTAAGATTTTCTATTTTTTGCATTATGTCTGATATAATTCTTGGATATTATCTATCCTTGATTTATAATTCTCAAATTTCTTAATTTTTTTCTATACTGTATTGTTTTAATCTAATTCTTCATCTGAAGAAACTATATGTAGATTAAAAAATAATCTTCAAAGGGGATTCTGGGAAGATTGTGTAATAGGAAGCACCAGGAATCTTTCTCTTTAGACAACAAATGCACTGGTAGAATCTGTCTAAAGTAGCTATTAATATTTTAGAGCTCTGGAGTCTGTTGAAGGCTTACAACTTTTAGGGGAAGTCTTAGGTGGTAAATTTTGATTAATTTCAGTCCATTTCATCTCTTTGCTCAGCAGCAGCTATCCGTTTCCCCATGTGGGGCTTGCATGCAGTTTGTGGAAGCCATGATGGGCAATAGGACCCTATCTGGCAAAAACAGGGTTCTGGGCTCTGATTACTGAATGCTGTCTCTGGTCACAGAAGTGCAGACACAAAGGTGGAGAGCCCTTATCGCACCCTCTCTTCATTGTTATGAGCCCCTCCCCCTCCAGCTGAGAGACTTCCCAGGGGATTTAAAGGGCTGGCACCATTCCCTCCCCCTACTTCATTTTTCTCTTTTTCTTTTTTTGGGAGCCAGACAATAAACACTAAGACATTCAAAAACAACCACATATGCAGGAGAAATTAGAAAGTCACTTGCATGCTTAGGGAAAGGCATTATGATAGATAGATAAAGACCCTAAGTTTATGCCTCAGGCTGATTCTTGGCACAGAGACAGCCTACAACAATTAGAAAGAAAAGAAATAAACAAAAACAAGAAGCCAAACCAAAATTAAACTAAAAAACAACAAACCCTGGGAAGAAGGTCAAGATAATTTCTGCAGTTACCACATTAGATTCAAATGTCCAGTTTTCAACAACAAATGTCATACAAAGAAATAGGAAAAGTATGATTCATGTAAAGGAAAAAAAAATAAAGCAATAGAAACTGTCTCAGAGAAAGACACCAGATAGCAGACATACTAGAGTCAAAGACTTAAAAACAATTGTCTTAAAAGTGCTCAAGGAGCTAAAAGAAGAAATTAGGAAAATCAAGAAAATGATAAAGAGATTGAAAACTTAGAAATAATAAGAAATAAATTCGGGAGCTGAAAATTACAATAACTAAGATAGAAATTTATGAGAGGGGTTAAAATGCAGTTTTAAGCAGTCAGGAGGAAGAATTAGTGAACTAAAAGGTAGGTCAAGTGAAATTATTAGCTCTGAGGAACAGAAAGAAGAAAGGATTAAAGAAAAGGTCAACAAAGCCTAAGGAAACTATAAGACACCATCAACCCAAATCAACATACATATTGTGAAAGCCTCAGAAGGAGAAGAGAAAGAGAATGGAACCAGAGAGATTATTTAAATAAATCATAGCTAAATAATTCCCAATTTTGATAACGGACATAAATACAAACATCCAAGAAGCTCAACAAACTCTAAGTAGGGTAAATTCAGAGACACTACTAAGATATGCTATAATCAAGCTGTGAAAAGACAAACACAAAAAGTGAATCGTAAAAGCAGTGAGAGAGAAGCAACTTATACATACAATTATTCCTTAATAAGATTATCATAGATTCCTCATCAGAAACTTTGGAGGCCAGAAGGTAGTGGACTAATATATTCAAAGTGCTAAAAGAAAGAAAAAAAACGTAAACCAAGAATTTTATATTAGGCAAAATCGTCCTTCGTAAGTGAGAGAGAAATTGGGATGTTCGCAGATAAATAAAAGCTAAAAGAGTTTTTAGCACTAGACCTGCCCTGAAGCAAAATGTGGTATACAGTAGAACCCCTGTACCTGTGATTTTACTTTTCAACGTTTTAGTTGCACATGTCAACCGTGGTCCAAAAGTATTAAATGGAAAATTCCAGAAATAATAAACAATTCATATGTTTTAAATTACATGTTATTCTGAATAGTGTGACAAAATCTCCCACTGTCCTGCCCTGCCTCACCTGAAATGTGAATCATTCCTTTGTCTAGCATATCCACACTGTACAGTATATATTTATAGGAAAAAATATATATATAGGGTTTGATACTATCCATGATTTCATGAATCCACTGTGTCTGGGAACATGTTTCCTATGTAAGGGGTGACTATTGTATGCATACAATAGAATATTATTCAGCCTTAAAAAGGAAAGAAATTCTGACTTACGCAAGGTTTCTTAGGGACATTATCCTAAGTGAAATAATGTCTTAAAAAGACAAATACTGTATGATTCCACTTATATGAGGTATCTAGATTAATCAAAATCATAGAGATAGAAAGTAGAATGGTAATTGCGAGAGGCTAAAGAGAGGGGAAATGGGTAGTTATTGTTTAATGAAATAGTTTTACCAGATGAAAAGAGTTCCAGAGTTGGATGGTGGCGATGGTTGCACGACAATGTAAAGGTACTTGATACTACTATACTTGTACATTTAAAAAAGGTTAAAATGGTAAATTTTATGTTATATGCATTTTATCATAATAAAAAATGTAAAAAAAAAGTTATCTATCTAAGTTTACATTTACAACATGCTTCTTCCACTGGTGTTAATGTTAATTCCTATTGATAGTTATTAGTAAACATTTTCTGTGGCTGCTTGAAGTCTTTAGAAGGGCCCCTATTCTTTATTTGCATTTTTGTCTCCTCATTTGCTATTTTTACAGACTTATTGAGGTATAGTTTTCATACTACAAAATTCACTCATTTTAAGTGTACAAGTCCCTAATTTTTAGTAAACTTACAGAGCAATTACAACCATTGCAACAATTTAACATTAGAACATATCCATCAACCAAAAAAAAACCCTCCTAACCACTTTTAGTCATTCTCAGTTCTCACACCCAGCCCCAGGCAACCACTAATCTACTTTCTGTTTCTATCCTATATTATTTATTGATCCCTTTTTTAATTCGTTTTAAAACTTTGGAGTTCTTCTTACTAGTTTGCAATTGTTCCTTTCTATATAAGTACATTAGAAATGAGACGCCTGAGGTCTTTTTCTGTTTTCCTCATATTAAATACTCTATGAAAATATTGCAGGATGATTAGAGAAGAAACAGGGGTAATAAGGATGCTATTACTGGTGCATACTGATATCCTATTTTAAACCTCTGTCACTTTCGTTGAATTTTTTGGAAGAATCTGAAATGTTACTATCTTTTTGAGTGTGCATTTTAAGTGTGCACTATTAATGAATATGAGTTAGATTGTTTTCTGTAACTGTCAGAAAGGCAGCCTGAATCATTTAAGCAAAATGGGGGGGGTTTATTGGCTCCCAAAATGGAAGGAAGCCTTGAATAACCAAGCTGAGGAAAGAAGAGTATTAATGTTCAGCCCTAGGGAGTCAGGCAGTGTCAGAAATCAATCTGGTTTTCCTCTTTGCATCTCTCAGGTTGTCAGCTTTATTTTGATTCACTGCAGACTGGACTTTTCCTTGTGGTAGAAAACTTGGTTTCTGATAACAATCAAGTTTTGTTGCCTAAATCTTTAACCCCTATGGTGAATGAACCTCAATCTTTTTAAGGTAGTGTCTGAAATCCAATTGTGCCGGGATGGGGATGGGGATAGATACTTGACTCTAGATGCAGTGGGCTAGGTGAGGTACCCACTCCTGGACGAGTCAGATGTGCTCAGGGAGGTAAAGCACTGTGTTTGGTCCAGTTCGAGCCTAGTCCTCAATCTATCAACTCTGGCTGGTGACATAGGGTCATACAAGGACATAGCAATCCCTATGAGCTCCATGTGGGTGTGGTATGGGGTAGAACAGTTCCCTGCAAAAGGAGAGGCAGCTTTAGTAATCCCAGAGAACAGAGACAGTGCTGAGTCGAAACCAAAATGTAAATAGGTCTGTAACATGTTATTCCTAAATGGTTCTTCTTTATCCTACAATACCTAGTATCTTTTTGCAGTTTAGAAATTGTAAATATGTACAAAATGATACATAAACCCTTCTGGAATTTTGTCCATATAGGAGAATTTAGCAGTGACATATTATTTCTCTTCTTCAGGAAAACATTTAAACTAGCAGAATATGAAATTATCAGTAGGTAAGTGCTTGCACAAACTAGTGAGCTTTATTTCATGTAGAAAACAAGTAGAATTAATACATCCTTTACTAGTTCTGATCTATAAATGCAGACAGAAGAGCAAGAATGTGGTCTGTATTGTCTTTATAAATTTCAGTGTTTATTGCAAGTGCTGTTGAAACCTCCTTAGTAGGAATTAATTAACATGGCTTGTGCTTGAAGACTGTGTGCCAGAATCCATCCATTGTTGTGCTTGTCTCTTTGATAAATGAACTAGTAAAAAATGATTAACTCTAGGTCATTTCACTGAATTGTAGTTCAAGCAACGCTCAGATCTCCTCAAAGTGATCAAGCATAATTTCTTTAAAGTAATTGAATCTACTTAGAGGAAAATTGCCAATGTTCCCCAGGAGTAATGGAGAAATTCACTAATGGAAGAAAAAATATTAAGAAATGTAAAGGGTGCAAGTTTTAGACCCAGTTTAAACCCAATGGATGGTTTGAATTGTAAATCCTACTTCCATTTGGCATCAGTAGTTCAACTGACAAGCATATGGCTCTGTGGAGGCAGTGAGTTGAATGGTGTGATTAATAGACCGAGAATAGTAGCAAGTGATAATGACAAAAGGTTGGTCTTGGGGGCCCAAGTTTTTTCTTGAGGTAAGGCCACTTCCTTTTTTTAAGCAAACTGGTCACCAAAATAAATGCACAGAACCCAATCAACATTCAACATTTTGAAGTTTATTATGAGCTTGACACTGAGCTAAAAGCTGTATAAAAAGGGTAAAATCTCTATGCCCAAATACCTTGTAGTTTAGTGGAAAAGCTAGCTGGGTAAGGAGAAAGAGTACAACATAGAAAGTTTTAACAAAGTGGTATAAATAAAGTGTTGTGGGAGCCAAAGAGCATTAGAATGAATCTCCTGAGGGAGCCACTATGGCTTCACTCACATGATCACGCTGAAAATGGGTCATGAGGATAAGGAAAGATTCCTAGGTGTAGAATGGCAGGCCAAATAAAGGATACACCATCTGCAAGGGTGGAGTCCTTGAATGGTTCTGTATTCAAGGCCACTCCAAGAATAGAATTTCAGTGAGACCAGAAGAATGTCGACATAGACCAGCAGTATCCAATAGAACTGAAATGTTCTACATCTGGACTATCCGTCATGGAAACCACTAACCACAATGGCTGTTGAACACTTGAAATGTGGACTAGTATGACTGAGGAACTGAATTTTTAATTTTATCTAATTTTAGTTAATTTAAATGTAAATAACTACATGGGGCTGGTATTAATAGCTACCATATAGGATGAAGCAGATGTAGACCAAGTCATTAGGCCTGGGTTACTATGGGGATAGTGAAGGAGGTTGGGGTCATAATGAGAAGTCTGTGATCAAGTGATGTGTTGCCTGAGGCATTTATTTGGAAAACAGCTCTGGTAGCCATGTGGAGAAGATAGAGTACAGAAGGAGGCGACAGTGTCAAGGTGTAATGAGTTAGGGTCAAGTGAGCATTAGGACTTGAGAGAAAATGGGCCTGACAAGGACATTGTTGTTGAGTCCGAAAGAGGAAGGCAATACTTAGGTAGAATTAGTAAGATTAGGTTACAGCAAATGTGAAAGGTAAAGAGAACCAATTGTAGAGGATTCTTGTATCTTTAATCTGAGAAACTAAAATGGGTGCTCATACCTGATGGACAAAGAAATAAAATAGGAAGAGTAGCCATTGTGGAAGAAAAAGCAAAATCAATGCTTTACATGTCTAATTGGAAATGATAAACATTAAGATGCTTGGAATTTGTGGAATTTTAGAAAAAGGTGAATATTCACAGAAGTTAGATTATTTGAAATAAGTCGAAAATGTCTTTGGATCAATTGATGCATTATTATCCTAGACCTTTGTTGAATTATTTTCCTTCTTTATTCTGGTTAAGCTATTATTTTATGTCTTAGCAGGCTTCAAAGAATGGAACAAGTTTATGGCTGTATTAGTAAGTTGAAGAAAGGCCTAGGGAATACAAGGACATGACAGCACTGCCATGTTTTTTCTGGGAGTTTTGACAAAGTCGGAAAATTTGCACAATGAGAATTATACCAATTATTTAACTACATACCTAGATTTTATGGAGGTCTGGGATATAAACAAATTACCTAATCCAGGGTCAATCTCTGTTTTAGAAAACAGTGATTTTGTACTGTGTGTTCTAAGATCCCACTGACAAGTGTTTAAGACCTCATCCCCATGCAGGGTGGAGGAGGACTAGAAGCACCCATGGTGAGCTCTATACTTCTCATTTTGTTTCCGTCTGACAGGTGGAACACTGGCACCCCTCTCCCTAGCCTCATCATCAGGAATCAGGACCATTTACTGAAGGAGACTTTCTAACTACAGTTGTAACTTGCATAGTTCCTCAAGCACAGCTTGCCATTCTTTTACATTAGCCTGGTCATGAGATAGTGTTATTTTTGTTCTGCTATATGCTGCGTGACCAATACAGGGTGTCTTGTAATCTTTAGATCAGTCTTCTCTAGGACCTGGGGAGTAATAGTAACAGAAGCATTATAAAACCTCCGAATAGAAACATAACAAATGCTGTAAAATGAGCTTATTTTGGTACCACTATTGTAGATGGTGGTATCCCATATCATTTGCTTCTCTGTGTATACAAATATTCATGCTGACTTACCACTTATGCATATTGGTTTTCTGAGTTATTTCTCAGTAGTGGTGACTAGTTGGTGTAGATATACCTCCACTTCTTCTCTAGCACTTTCGTGGGTGGTAAAACTATTTAACAAAAGGACCACGCTTTGTCTTTTTTGCTTAGCCATTTCTAGAGTTCTCTCTTCATTCCTTTCACAAGCAGGTGGCTCTAGTAAATGTGGAATGGATTCCGTAAAGTGATGATGCTGATTTACGTTCATGGCATTGATGTCTCTAGCAATCTCTCTTTACAAACAATAAACAGCCTCTTTTGTAGCAGTGACTTTCTACCTTTCTGCTCTGTTGTTGCAGACAAAAACCTGTGCATCACTGAAAGACCTGTATTTTCACTACTTAATGCAATGGTCTTAGGGAAAACATGCTGTTACTATGAACTTAGCAAATAGGCTTTCAACCCCAGCAATGATTGTACACACTATATATTTAACCCTCCTTTGGCACATCCATACTAAAAGATAGGTAGATGTTGTCAAGTTTTCTCTAGGTAAGTACACTCTGCAGACCTAGGATCATCATATTCCTCAGGACTCAGGTGAATCCTCAGACAATAATTACAGCTCAAGCTTTAAAATGGCTGATATTTAATCATACCAAATGACAACACATTGCTACTGAGAATCTTATTAAACTTTTTATCATTCTGTCTTTTGACAGTGTGAACATTAGCCTCAGGGACACTTTCTGATTGCAATTCCAAGAGAAAGAGGAATATGCCACCATTTAGACCTTTTCAGAAAGCTGATTGGCCCTCTGGATAAGCAGGTGCTTGTTTAGTACTAGACATGTGTTCAGGAAAAGAAAATCAACTAAATTCAATCAAATGGTGATGAGAATGATTACATGAGAAATTTGTCCATTGGAAAAACTGGACTTTAGTTTCTTGTCCTTCATGTATTTGTGTAATAGTACTAATACAAGCTAACATTTATTGAGCAATGTACCAAATGCTCTGCTTGAGTAAAAAACTTACTCCTTATATGATTTCATGACTTAAGAGCTAATATTAGCCTTGGATTTATAAATGAAGAAACTGAGACAAACAGAGGTTAAGTAACTTGCTACATCATGTAGTCAAGCGGTCCCCAACCTTTTTGGCACCAGGGACCGGTTCCATGGAAGGCAGTTTTTCCATGGACTGGGCGGGGGGGTGGGGGCGGTGGTTTTGGGATGATTCAAGTGCATTACGTTTATTGTGCACTTTATTTCTATTATATATAATGAAATAATTATACAATGCACCATAAAGCGGAATCTAATGCCAGTGCTGATCTGACAGGAGGTGCAGCCCAGGTGGTGATGCCAGCAATGGAGAGCAGCTGTAAACACAGATGAAGCTTCCCTTGTTCACCTGCCCACCTCCTGCTGTGCAGCCTGGTTCCTAACAAGCCACAGATGGGTACCAGTCCACCGCCCAGGGGCTGGGGAATGCAGATGTAGTCAATAAATGGTGGAGCTCGCTGCCTCTGGAGCCCACACTAATAACCCAACAATCGCTGTAACTGTCTGGGTTCCAAATAACTTGCCACTTTTTAAAAAATATATATTCATTTAGTACTCACAGATATTGTTAATATATTGTCAGTACTGTTTTTGTTGACTAAACACGTTATCTACTTAAAAACATTACTAAAATGAATGTGAGAATAGAGGCGTCTGAAAGTTAGTGAGCACCATTCTCCCAAATTATAAGACTGGAGAACCTGTAGAACTCTACACAGTTGGAAATATTTTTAACTCACAGATGTCCCACTTCAACCCAGGATCTATTTCACATCTGACTCTGTTTATAAGCCAGGATTGCTTTTACAGAAGGCAAGCAGCATGCATACATCACTCTAACAGGCTTCTACAATAAAGCCTGAAAACTTTCATTGCTTTAAAAGACACCATGGGATCAGTTAAAACTGTTCTGTATTTGCTGTTTCTGAAAGAAGAAAGCCTTTGGTTAAAATTTCTTTCATGTAAGAAACTTGTTTTAACTGTAGTAAAGCTAAACTTAATTAAATAGCTTTTTCCCCCCTAATTTTAGAAGTGGGTTAGAAAAGTTTGCATGACTAGGATGGCGTTGACAATATAGGGTAGAGTTTTCTTTTCTCCATCTGTGGCTTTATATTACAATCAGTTTGTTTAACAACACTGATTTTACTAACGGCTCAAAGAATCACCTCTTTTCCAGATATCCTGTTTATTGTTCCTTTGCTATTTTTAGCTTTTTTTTTTTTTTCGGATGCAAGCGTCCAGCAATAGATCCTATTAATGCATATAGAATGCACTAAAATATTTTATTTTTGAGTGCAGTTATCTGGATTTTCAATTATCCAGAGATATTACAAAAAGTTTTGGATGCTTCTACTTTGCCAGCTAGGTACCTGGTGGGAGTGTGGCTGGAGGGGATCAACTATTCATAAAAAGTTTTGACAAATTCCTTTGTATTCAATGATTGCTCATTTGTTTATTTTTTTTCAATAAACATTTACATTTAATATTGCTTACAAGCCATATGAGTAGGTGCTATGGAGAATGCAGATAAAAATAAGACATATAACTTGTCCCCTAGATGGTGTTTGCAATTAGCTTTTTCTGGGAATCTTCTAAGGCACTTACTTGAAAGAATATATCAGCACTCTAGTTCCTTCTAGTTGTTTGCAATTATTACAGTCTTAACAAATAGAAATTTGCATAACTGCAATTCTTGCTGAAACTCTGACCTCCAGAAGATCCCAGATGTGAGACGGTTCTTTTATCATTCATCTGAAATATCCAAATATTTATAGGGTACCCATCAAACACAGAGCATCTGTGCTGTCACACAAGAAGCAAAATGAGATAGAACTAGCAAAATTATTCTTAGGGTAGTCTTTCTGTGGGATCTAAAATTATTTGAAAAGTTTACAGTGTGAAGTAATAAAGTAAAAGTTAATATTAGGGAGCATAGATGCTAAATTAATTCTAAAGAGGAATAAATTCAAAGGTTACGAAAAGGCTGTCCAAAAAAGTTACCTGAATATGGGGATACAGAATTTCCAGAAATTCTATGAAACATAAAAAACACACGGAAAGGAATTTGAGGTAGAATAAGGGTATGGAATATGCATCAGCAAAAGAGGGTTATTTAAAGAGAAATTGGTCTGTATATATTGGTTTTTAGCCTAAATATAAAAACTTTGTTTATGTAAACTGCTTTTTAACCTAAATGTAAAAGCATAGAAAAAAAATCAAAATATAATCAGCATTTTTTTTCTTTTTTCTTCTTCTTTTTTTTTTTTACTCGATAACCTGTTGATGTTAGGATTTGTGTTCATACAAATAGAATCATTAGATTTATTTCTCACATTCTTTCATTCAGTAGTGTATCCATTCATTTAATACTGTATCATGCCCTGTGCTATGTGTTTGATGTTAAGGATAACCCCAAAGAGTAAAATAACTCCCATCAACATACTAGATGAAGTTTGTATATAGAGCAATGGGAAGGATACACGGTGCTAGTGAGAAGACTTACGAACTGATTGAACAAATGTAAGTTTTTTCAGTTCTTAGACTTACTTTCCCTCCATTGCAGGCAATCGAATCAACGGTTTGCACAGATCTTCTTACGATGCTGACTAAAGTTTGGTATATCTCATATTTTTTCAGTATATTCCAGTTTTCCCTCCACACACACACTTTTCCCAAGATATATTACAGAAAAGTTGCCTTCGATCACTAATTTGTTTCATCTCTTTAAGTTAAAGATATATCCCTCCACCAAATATTCCTAGGCACAATCAAATGAACTTAGTCTAAATCCAATATGCTAAGTAATTCTAAAGTGTAATTTTAGAAGGAACACATTCTATATTTAATCTTAAAATGTCTGAACTTCTTGACAACTCAGAAAATAAAATTGTATTTGCAGAGATGATGGCATTTTTGGGGAAAGAATCTCATGATAAGATATTGGCAGAAAAGAGAAAAACTCATAGTGGAGTATTGGATGAGATCTCGGTGGGGAAAAAGGAAGTCAAGGAAATGAAGTGTGAGGAGTATAAGGGATGAGAAAGAATCTGTTCTAATTGATTCATGATGCTAAGAAATGGAATAAAGCAAAGTACAAATGAGAAAAAATAACTAATAGCGAAACAAAGTATAATACAGAATGAACCAGAAAACTTTATTACAATACCAACCAGAAGTAGGTATTACAATACCTACTACTTTCTTACAAGTAGGCATTGGTCTGATCAATATTTTAAGTTTTAATCGAAAGCCTCATTGTTGACAGGATCTCTTCTCATTTATTTTCATGGCATCCTTGAGTGACAGAAAAATAATCATTTAGAAAACTATAATGGAATGGATGACTTACTCTGTTAAAATATTTAGGACACTGTATGTAATTGCCCCAACTTATTTTATTTTACAAGAAAATATTCTTTGTGTTAACTTGATAGTGTAAACACTTTTATTTTGTATTCGTATATCTTGTCCTCCTCCTCACATCTTTGCTCTCCCCAACACTAAACTCTTTTTAAGTGGATATCAAGTCATAACGCTGTTACAGAATTTCAAAGTTGAATTTCTATCAAGTTGAAAGTACCACCATTTTAAACATTGTAACTTAAAGACTTGTAACATCATTAAAAGTTGTCAGAGAGGAAGATTTTTTTTTTTTTTTTTTAAGAAGAAGATATTTTAAAAAGGGTACCGTTGTACTTTTAATGGGACCAGGGTTAGGCAGGCCTTGTATTTCAAAATTCCTTTAGTAAAGCATAGAACATAGTTTTTTCTTTTTTATTTCCTAAATGTAAGCTTTATCCCCCCGATGACTGAAAAGCCTTTTATACTTTTATCTTATGGAACATAGTATCTACTCTTTCACCTGTTCCAATGGAAAAATTGCTAGCTAGCTAGCTATTCATTTTGTTACTGAAAGCTTATTAAACTGCAAGGGCCCCCCCTTCCCAAACATTTACTTGAAAATAAGGTCAGATTTCAGTCCCATCACATTGGAGATTATTCAAGAGAGACAGCAGGCTCTCATCAAAATTATGCAATCAAAAAATATGTTTCGAACCAGGTGCAGTGGCACATGCCTGTAATCCCAGCTCCTGGGAGGCTGAGGCAGGAGTATCACTTGAGGCCAGGAGTTCGAGGCTGCAGTGAGCTGTCTATGATTGCACCTGTGAATAGCTGCTGTACTCCAGCCTGGACAACATAGTGAAACCCTATCTCTAAATAATATAAAAATAAAAATAAATATATTTTGATAATCAGTTCATTTCTTGATGGATGGATTAATAAAAACTGATTTAAGAAAGAATCTAATCCAGTCCTTTATTTCAAACCTAGTGTGAATTTAAGACACTGTGCATCTTTCTTTCGTAGTTGTATTTTAAGCCTGATCTCCAAAAGTAAAATTAAGAAAACACTAAGTTCCGTAGGAATGTATGAGAAACATTTTGCAGTGTAAGGGATCATTGAAGTCTTACAAAAGCTGCTGTAGGGCTGACTCTATTGGGAGAAGCTGTCAAACACAGCATGTAATCATGTAATAATACAAAACCTCAATTGTATAGTAATATTATTTTTTATAACATCAATATACTGTAATGTATTAAATATATAATTAATTATAGCTATCCATACATACCTGATGATTTTTCCATGCCTAGGGCTTTATTCAGTTTAGTAATCCCCTGTATCTTTTGCAGACTGGTTATCTGTCTGTTTAGCATGAACTTTAACTGTTAGGTAAGGGAATTTTTTAAAAATTGTAGGCATCATTTTTGTTGCTGCAGTTAAATTACATGGAGTTTTGATATAAGAATCCAAAAATCAGAATAATTTGGGAAAATGCTAATAGAGTAAGTTTCAATAAATCTGATCTGGATGCATTTTCTTTCTAACATGTCTTTAGGACATCTTATTTACGGTTCCTACCTAGAATTCTATTACTAACATCAGTAACGGCATTGTGAAAGATTGGGCTCCAGGTATTATTAGTATATATGACGATTTGAAGAAAGAGGGTAATCCACCCTTATGTTAGATCAGTTTTCTCTGTCATCCAAAAAACACTAGCTTTAGAAAATTTAATCTGCTGTCTAAGAATTAGTGTTCCATGATCAAATGAGCCTGGGGAAACTAAATCCCATGTGTGGAGGATAGCAGTGTGCTTGGCCATATAGAACACTGAGAAATCCTGTTAAAATCTTGCTGGCTTAATCTATATTAGCAGATAAGCAGACTAATTTATTTGCTCAAGGAAATATCTTTTTTTCTCTCTGTTAACATGTCCTAGAACATGTTTTTCTGTTATAATAATCTACGATCTAAATCACCTAAAGGGCATACTCTATTTGGTATTTGCCACTAAAAAATATTATCCAAAAAATTAGTGAATATAATGGAATCAAGTTATCTAAAATACTATGATAGATGCTATTTTATTTAATTAATGGTTAAGCACAATCACTTAAAACATTTTCATTGTTGGAAATTATTGTAATATATAAAATTATACCATTTTTGTATTTATTATCTTAGCAAACATTTTGATATTGTTTTTGCTGTGGGACCCTAGAATTCCATTCTGTCACTGATAACTATTGCATGGATGCTAAGCTATAAGAAGTAGACAGAATATAGTATAATTAACATATAAATATGTTGTAATATATTCCAACTGAAATTTGGTTTTTTTAAAAAAAATAAAGAGAGCCTAGAAAAAAATACAGCTTAGAAAAAAATCATCTAATAGAAATTTTAGTCATTTGGGTCCTAGTCATTTAAAATTTTCTTTACTGTCCTTTTATAGGCTTTCTCATTTGATCCTATGGCAGTGTCGAATCCACTCAGTAACCACTGAAAATCCCATCTTTACATTGGACTGCCAAAGCATTTGATGAATGTAGGGGAAAAAAACTCACAGGAAATTTTCCCTTTAAGGAAATTGACATAATGTAGAGATGTTCTTCGCAGTATCAGGCTTAATATGTCTGAAACATTACTTCGAACAGTTTTACAGTTTTTTAAAAGTTGTTTTAGGAGTTTGGAAAATCTACTTGGAAATACAGTTACTACTGTGGTTAATACTTTTCGCATGAATCATGATGATCATAGATGCCAGTATCACCTTTTGCCCTCTCTCCTCTTGTGCACACTTAAAGAGCTAGATTTCCGGTTACCTAATGCTTACTGATCATCGATTTTTCCATTTGTGTCTCCATGACATTACTATTATCATTCTTCCAACTTCCCAAAAAGTCTTTGCCAGTTTGGGGAAAGTGATAAATGTAGTTCTATCAGGCTATTTGTTGTCCCTAGATTATTGACGTAATTCAGTTATGTGCACATAAAGTAGTAAGACCTCACCTATCCATAGCATGTAGGTAACATATCAGCAAGTAAACAAAAATTTCCCTGATTTGTCATGTCAAAAAAATCATCTTCCCTGTAGCCGTAGAAAAGGTCTTCCTTCCCTCCTATACTGAGTATTAAATCTCATGCATCCATAATTCCAAAATAATTTATTATTCAGTTTCTGAGTCCAGGATATGTTAGAGGAAGATGCAAATAAAAGGGACAAGTAACCTTTTACTTACAATGGTAAGTAACAGTTCCAGCCTAAGCAGCTAAAAAAACCTCTTCCTCCCCTTACCCCAAGAAAGTACATTCAAGGGCTTTAAAAAATCATGGCTTTGTTAGACTAGATCCTGTTGTGCTGGAGAAATATGATATGAAAGATATTTCTGGGTCAACTGACAAAAATGGAGATACAGATTGTAGATTACATCAAATAATATGATGTGTTGATAACTTTACTGTGATTATATAAGAGAATATCTTTATTAGGAAATACACAAATATTTAGGGGTACAGCACCATGGTGTATGTAATTTATCATCAAATGGTTCAGAAAAAGTAATTCCGTGTGTATGTTTGTGTTTAGAGACAGAAAACAAAAAATTTGAGAAAAATGTTAACATTAAATGGTAGTAATAGGCAAATCTGAGTAAGGGAATTTTTGTGCTTTTTTTTTTTTTTGCATCTTTCCTATATGTTTGAAATTATTTATGAATGAAGTTCATAAAAAAAATTATAGATTTGAAGGTTTGTTTTATAGCAAATATCAAAATATGCTTTTGTACTTTTTTATTTTCTAATCTGACAGCATATATTCATAATAATGGCATTAAATTATCAAATAAATATCTAGTATCCTATATTTAAGAAAGCTAGGTTTACGTAATTCATTTCTGGGATGTTTCTATTATTAATAACTAAAATACAGTTTTTAGCTTAAGATATAGGAGAAGACCTTCAACCCCAGAGACACCTTGACTGTAGATATATAATGAGATATATAAGACAAATATTCTGTCACATTGTGTAGTGTTACATAAACTTTTCAAGAGCATATAGAACCAAAAATAGATACATGACTTTTCCAATGTTTTTTTTAAAAATTATTCTTCTAATGACACAAATTATCAGGGGTACAACTTGATATTTCTGTTTTTTATTTTCTTTCTTACAGCCCTATTAATTTTTCCTGGTCCTGTTTAATGATTAATTTGCATACACATATACATACATATGTATAATTATCCCATATGCTAAGTTAAAGGTTGTGATTTGATGGAGTTAGCTTCTTCCTTATCCATGTAGTTTAAATATGCCCAATTTCCCACTCTGTAGTAAATGAGATTCTCCTTTCAAGAGATTGGGTTGGGGATGACCTTAAACGTGGTATTCCTATAATCCCTGTAGGTGGCAGTATCTGCCAGAGCTTTCGTGTGGCACTACATTTCCCTGCCTCCAGGTTTCTGGTTTCTCTTTCAGACTCTTGTCTTGGACAGTCAGGAAAACTCACAAGGGGGCCATGAATAAATACCTGTATGAAACAAAGGAGAAAAGATATATAGAGAGGGTAGGGGCTGGGGGTGTGGGGGCAAACCTCAGATAGGGCTTGAAACTAAAAGGAAAAATACAGCAAAAAACATGAAGGAAGCTTACTGGTTTATTCAACGTGGCCTCATTGCTATTGTCTAAATTAAAAGAGCAGAAGCTGAGGAGTATTTTGTAGATCCCAAACTTGTCTCCTGGGCAGATCCTCTTCATCAGCCTCAAAGCCTCCATGTGGCTGTAATTTGAAAGATAATTCTGCTATGATTGCACTGAAGTGGGAACGATAGAAAATAATTTATTTCTTACTGAAGAAACCAAGATTATGTCAGTAGCTTTCAGAGGCCAATGTTCTACTTCGGCAAACCACGCTGAGGATGAAGATGGAGGAAGAGAATAATATAGCCATTGTGTTAGAGAATGTTCAAATATTTTGTAGAATACTTTTGGAGTAATGTTAGAATTAGATTCCACAGAGTTTGAAATGATTTTGAAGTTTAATCAGTAAATCCATTAAAAAATCACTAAGCATATAGTCTAGGCAGACACTGCGTACCCTAAAGAACAGGGAATAATAGATCCGCCTAATGAATGTAGATGGCCTGTGTCTAGGAGTGGGAAGTGTGGCTGACACAGGAGGGTAGAGTCAGTCTGTGGATGTTAAATACCAGATTTCTAAGTCTGGATGGATCATGTAGAGTCATTTAAAGCATTTTCAAAAGGGAATAATACGATGAGTGGGAGCTTTATAAAGGAAGTTCAATCTGACCGTAGAGCATTTGCACATTTGGTGCTCTCCCTGTCCTTAGGTAATAAATGGATTTCTAAAACTCTCCCTTGTTTGGTATCTGGGTTGATTTTAATTATACTTAAATCAACACATAATAAATTAGTGTCTTCCAGCCAAGAATGTCTCTAAATTCCCTTGATAGCATGATCCATTGCCTGAATATTCTTATATAACTATAAAGTTCTTTCATATTATTTAGCCTAAATTCTCCTGTCTATGCTTAAGCAGTTAGTTTTGGAACCGCACCCACTAATGAGATCAATTGGTCAAGGTTCCTTTTCTGCATGTTCCTTTGCATATTTATATAAACCTCTCTTTCCCACTGTGGGGTGTTTTTTTTTTCTTTTTTCCTCACTCCCTACTTCCTCCTTTTTTTCATTCTTTCTCTCTTACTCCCCCTTCCTCTCTCCCTCCCTTCCTCCCTTCTCTTCCCATGCTCATTTTCTTGGTGTAGTGCTCGACCTAGCATTGGATAGTACAAAATGTAACTGACCACACTTATGAAGAAGAAAACAAAATTTGCTTTTGTCATATTGTTTTTACTTATTTTTCATGGAATTCTGTTATAAGGATATGATGATAGCTCAAAGCAGCAAACAATCTATTTACCATGTTCTACTTACTCTTTATAGGTTCTATTCTTGGGTTTCACTTTATGTTTATTATCACCTTTTTGATTTTGCTCAATCTGTTATACCCACCAAACTCTTTTAATGTCACACCTTTTAAATCCAACTCATCCTGAATTTTTTCTTCTTTCAGATTTTTAATACTTCTAAATTTTTAAATACATATCTAACTAAAATGTGTATGTTAACTGATAAATTTTTGGCATTGAGGAGTTTAAAGTCTTTCTTAAGAATGTTATTTAAGATTTTTTGATTTTAAACTTAATCAGCATTTTAAATTATTTCATTTTTTATTGATCCATAATATTTGTACATACTTATGGGGTATATGTGATATTTGTTACATGCATAGAAATATATAGTGATCAAGTCAGGGTATTTAAGATATACATCACCTAGAGTGTTTATCATTTCTATGTGTTGGGAACATTTTGAATCCTCTCTTCTCACTATTTTGAAATCTATAATACATTGTTGTTAACTTAGGTTGATTCAATATTTTGGCTATTGGAATAGTGCAGCAATAAACATGGGGGTGCAGGTATCTCTTTGATATACTGATTTCCTTTTCTTTGGATGCATACCCAGTAGTGGGACTTATGGATTGTATCATAGCTCTATATTTGGTTTTTTGAGACCTCTTCTTACTATTTTCCATAATGACTCTAATTTATATCCCCATCAATAGCATATGAGTTCCCTTTTTTCCACATCCTCACCATCATCTGTTATTTTCTGTGTTTTTCATAGTAGCTGTTCTAACTGGAGTAAGATGGTATCTCATTATAGTTTTGATCTGTATTTCCCTAATGATTAATGATATTAAACAATTTTTCATGTATCTGTTGGTCATTTATGTCTTCTTTTGAGAAATGTCTATTCAGATCCTTTGCCCACTTTTTAATAGGATTAATTGGGTTTTTGCTGTTTCGTTGTTTAAGTTCCTTGTGTATTCTGGATATTAGTCCCTTGGGGGATAAATATTTTGCAAATATTTTCTCCCATTTGACAGGTTGCCTCTTCACTTTGATGATTGCTTCCTTTGTTTTGTAAAAGCTTTTTAGTTTAATACGATCCCATTTATCTATTTTTGTTTTTGTTTCCTGTGCTTTTGAGGTCTTAGCCATAAAATATTTGTTTTAGACCAATGTCCTGGAGTGTTTTTCCCTATGCTTTCTTAAAATAGTTTTATAGTTTCAGGCCCTATGTTTAACTCTTTAATTCATTTAGAGTTGATTTTTTTATGCGGTGATCTAGGTTCATTCTTCTGCATATGGATATACAGTTTTCCCAGCACATGGCCCAATTTAAATCCTACCTATAATAGGAATTCTTGTTTAATTTTCCTATCTCATGCTAATCAGTCTCCCCTGTGTAATTCTTGGTAATTTAGTCACTGTCACAGAGTGTCAGTCTTACTTGTTGCCATTTAACATATATTAATTTGCCTCTCTGTTTAGAGTCTAATTTTTTAATACATAGGTAAAATGCTATATATTTATCCCTTTCAAAATACCTATACCTAGCATTGCTAGTATAGAGAAGGTAAATTCTCTATCAGTGCCTCATAAATGTAAATATAGAAGGAAGGGAAATTATACATACATACACATGCGCGCGCACACACACACACACACCCCAACACATATGTATGCATATATAGGCAGAGTTGAATAGTCTATAATATTTTTCAGATAGTTTACCAAAATCAGATGTTGTGAATTAATCTTGAGTCAGAGCCTGACCATACATATGTTATATTTGCCTGCATACTAGTTGATTTCACATTTAAAATATTTTAAACTGGTTATCAACATTTAAAACTCCGGATATTTCACGTGAACATCAGTATCTCTACCATGTTACAAAAAAAGAAAAAAATGAAAACAAAATCTCAGAATATCTCATAAAGTATTCTACATTTCTGTGGGAGAGTAATAAGTGGAAATGAGTGGCTACTACTGCCTTTAGACAGGGAAGGCTCTCTCTTGTCTGCCATACCTTATTTCTCTCTATTCCTATTCAAAGTTACTGTCTGGCCTCTCTAGGCACTTGACGTTGTGAGTTTTGTCCTAAATTCCTACATAAATGTGAAGTGCCCTGGACCATCTTAGAGTTCCTTTAAGATATCCAAAGATACCTAGTACCATCCTGGATTTGGTACTGCAGTGGTCATACAATTTCAGGGATAAGAAGGATGACATTGTCAGATTCTGAAATATGAAGATTCTTGGTCACATGCTGAGATCTGAATCAGCAGGTCTGGGGAATCTTCATTTTTCAAAAACACTACAGTTAATGGTGGATACATGTATTATTTGGACCACATTTAGTGAAAACTTCTTGTGCCTTTTGGTCCCTTAAGTTAGGCATACCTGTGCCTTTACCAACAGAAATCATTTCAATTTTGATAATAATAATTTTAAAGTACAAAGTCCTAGGGGTAAGAAGAACAATCTTTCATGCTGTATATATTTTTTTAACCACATACTCATTATTAGGTATTTGTGTCTGATATTTTGACATGATAATTCTTGAATGGATCTCCTTATAATTAAAAAGAAAAAAAATACTCTTGTGTCTTAACCAATTCGATTTAGGAGAGTTAATATATATTGAGATGAGGGGAAAAGAATTTATCAGTCTCATTTTTTTCAAAAGCCTAATTCGTGCTTCAACTAAATATACTGATATATGTAACTACACTCAGCTCCCACTCTCATTATTTCTCATTATAACAAACAGTTAAAATTGGAAAATATTGAACTTCTGCCTTGATGACTTTTTCTGTTGATTTAAGAAACAATCTTATGAAACGTTTTCTCAGTATAGACAAAGTAGTCTATATGATTGGTCAAATAATAGTGAAATTAAACATTTCCGATTACATCTACAATTCTACAACCACTGCCAGTTGATATGTATGGCGAAACAAATTTATGTGAGGTTTAATAATATTGACCATGTCATTACTGGTTTTTTTTTTTTTTTCTCCTCTCTTTTAAAATATGCTTGACATTACTGGCAATCACCTAATTCATCTGCTTGGATGTTGAAAAGAATAGAACTTTTCAACTGTCTGTCATACCTTTACCCTAACTTTATCTAGCAAAAGTAACTGTTGAATCCATCTACTTAATGTCCTTGTAAGAAACTAATGGATATTTTGGAATAATAATATGACTGCCATCATCCTACATGATGGAATAACATTAGTTCGGGTTCACATGATGGCCTATGTGGTAACTTTATTTCTCCTCGGGTGACTTTGAGAATTTTATACATTTACAAAATGAACTCTTTACCTTTCATCTTCACCTCTCGACTTGGCACATTTCATCTGATTTCTCTGACCCACGATTCCAAGAACTATCCCAATAAGATTTTTATGGCTCACATTCGGTGTTATTAAACACATATATCATTTTGGTTTTATGACAAATTAATGGGACCATTGTTCCTCACTTCAGAAGGTGGTTCTTTGGGGACCTTTTGAGTGTGAATAAGAGTGGAACAAGGGAATATGATGGCTTCAAGCCTAACAATCAGAGGGCAGCACAGCCCACAAAGTGACCATTGTTAAATGTGTAAGCGCACTTTAAGGAACCATCTGAGGGATTGCCAGTCTTACTTTAATTATGAGTAAAGATTAAATTCTCTTTAAAGTTAAAAGTAATTGAGAAGGAAGCATAAGTAAAAGGTATGAGGAGGGGAATGAAACTAGGGGGTTTGCCTTCAGAGAGCTAGAGAGCAGTGAGAGGTGATTATTAACATTTTAGTCCTATTGTCGTAGATTTTCCTAAATTCATTGTGATTTGTCGTCCCTTTTAAGCCACAAACAGCATTTAAGAATTAGCATTAATGTGCTCCAAATGGCTCATTAAACTCTTTTTCCTTCCCTGTCTCAAATCCCAAGATTTCCCTAAAAAATGGTGGAGAATCTCTCTTTGGTTTGCATCGTTTTTACGATAGAGAGAATTTTAAACTCTTGGAAACCAGAATGATTGACTTGTATCCCCACCTATCCCCCAACTCATCAAAATTCAAAGATTCCTTACAAGTGGTGCCGTTTCTAAAGTATACATGCTTATAAAATTGTTTAAAAATTCCACCAAAATTTACTAACTAAAGCATGAGATTCTGAGAGGATCATACGGATTGTAAATGTTGAAAGACGTAGAAAGGCAAAGCAATTTTAAGTGTAATTAGGTTTAATTTGCAGGAAAATGATGAATAGGTCTTTCTTTTTTACATTTCTGAGGCTGCATAAATGTTTTTTATTACCACTTTTGTTAGGAAAAAAATAGCTTAGCTTGATTTAAAATTATACAGGTCCAATCAAGTAAACCAAAGTAACGTAACAAAGTAAAATGTCTCATTCTCCCTCAGAGGAAAAATTGTACATATCTAATCTAGAAACTTGAGGCTCCATCTTGAAACAACCATAGTTTGTTTTAGAGGAAAACTATTAACAGAAAGAGCAATAAAATGGAGTTTTTATTTTTTTCTACTTAAAAAGTTACTTTTCAAGATTCTTTCATAAATAGCCTACAATCTCTTCTACTCTCAATCAAAATCGAATCCATTTTTCTCTCTAGCTAATGACTTTATGAGTGGCAGGCAGGCTATTTTTTGACACAGGGAATAATTAAGAGAAAAGCTGAATTGACTAATTGAGAGCTGTATTCTTGGTAGAGTACTAGTTAATAATGACTTAGAAGTTTTGTCCTGGCTCTAGATTTAGAAAGAAATTAAAGTTATTACATTTCTCCTTTTTAATTTTGATTGACAGACACAATTGGGAAATCTAGTCACAGTCAAGTAGAACAAGATTCTGACTAAATCGGGAAGAGTTTGCTTGGAATTTCAATGCAACTCCATGACAGCCCAATGACTTAATCTATCAGTGAACTTTCCAGAGACTGGTCATCATTACTGACCATAATCTCCAAACAGCCGTAGCTCAAGACTGAGAAACATTTCCACAAATGCTTACCAACTGAGAGTATGTGCTTGGTGAACATCACTTACTTCCTTGGTTTGCATCTGTCAGGGTTGAGCTGGGGTAAATGAACACATTTTTAATTGCCAAATAATAATTGTATATAGTATATATTTATGGGGTACAATATAATGTTTTGATATATGTTTATATTGTGGAATGATGAAATTGAGCTATTTAACACATTCTGGCCCTGGTGAAAAATATTTGGTTTCTCTTTTCCCTCTTGAAGTTATAAAAACAAAATCCTCAACCGACAGTGTTATAAGTACTTTCTATAGGTTCTTTGGTGTAGGATTTGCTTAGCACAAATTAGAAATGCTTTGATATTTTCAATTCCAATAAGCAACGTTAAAGGAACTGATTCTTTACTTTTTAAAGATTATTCTTCATTTTTCCTCAAACTTAAGGTGGGTCATTTATCCATTCCCACATGTGTAAAAATGGATGATCCTATATTTCTTCCATTAGATTTTTCATTTTATTAAGTGGGACCATAACAAATAAATAAATTACTTTTTTATTTATTCATTCTTCCATATAATTCATTTTGGACAGTAAAATGAATGTTTGTTTGATATTCAGTTTGCACATAGGATTTCATGGCTGCCATGCCTGATTAGGAAAAGTCTTTTCTTTCCTTTTGCCTTAAAGCTGTAATCCATGTGTAAGACATCCAGGGTTCCTATGAACCCTTTTCAAGAGAGGAAGATAGGAATTAAATGTCTGTTAGGGTACAGTACCTTACCAACCAATAAATAATAAGTGCCTTTTGAGATATGAGCTGTGATAGTAGGTACAAAAATATTTCAACAATATTAGATATTGTAAGAAGTTAAGACATATCCTAAGAATCCATCATCTTCTATTTCTAAGCCAGGACTCCTGGAAAATCAAAAGGAACTTTGAATTTAGATCACTTTCAGGATCTCTCGAATAATCGTTTTGAATTAACTTATTCTTGGGAACTTTGCTCAATTTATTTCGAACTGTTTATTATTTTTCTCAGGAAATTTTTATTTTTTCTTTCCATGTAACCCAGTCCTACTCCACTTCCTTCATTTCTGAAAAAAACAAATATATTGTCCTTGTGTAGCTGCATAACAACTCCCATAACTAAAATATTTTAGGAAGGAAGAACTTAATTAGGAGATGAATTTTCCATCCATTTTTCTTTTGACTCTTTCTAACAAGAAGACATTACAGAAAACGGGAACAGAATAAAGACCTATTGTGTTGGAGACTGGGCAAGCAGGAAAAGTAGGACAATTCCCTGGGTTGCATTTGTGAACCATTTTCTTCTCACTGATATGTTTGACATCTACATAAAATACAAGACAATGGAATTGGCCAAGATTAAATATAGACTTTGCATTATCCATGTTATGTCTCAATTTTCTTTCAAGAATACTTTTTTCCTCAGTAGAATTATTTGACCGCAAACCAATTAGCGAATCCATAAATATCTTTCTCTCCTACATGAAAGTTCAAAACACTACAACCAAAATCATCACAGCTTCCACTTTGATCAGGCATTAGTAGGCAGCTTGTTTATGCTCTACAGTTTGTAAGAAAAGACTTAGTACCTATTTTTCTGCTGCAGTGTTTGAATATGCCGTTCCTCTAAAATCTTGCTTTTATTCTCAACCACCTTGTCACTGCGGTTTAAATCTCTTGTAATAACTTGTGGAAAAATGTTTCTGGCTAGCTGTTTCTGGTTTATTCTATCACTTTACCCAATATCTAGCAGAATACCTCAAGAAATACTTATTCAAAAAATAATTCAATAAAGTTGCTCTTCATCAAGAATTCAACCTAATATTAAATAACAGTAAGCATGCTTTTCTGTTGCCTTCAAGCTGCTAATGGCAGCTTTGGGATTGCAAAGAGAAGCTGTGCAAGAAAGGCCAGATTATACGCTGGCACGTAATACTTTCACTTTCTTCTCCGAAACACTCAAATGAACTAGCACAATTGTTGAGAGAGAAGAGAGAAGAGGTAGCAGAGGGGTGAACTGCTCTCTGTCTGCTCATATTTTTAAGAGTAGGTTAGACATCCATCTCTGGGGTTTTAAGCAATTACCTGCCAGGTATATATCAGCTGTGTTATTTCAGGGTTTTCTAATGCCATTAGAGTCTTTCATCAGTGATGATATCACAAAATGTGCAACCTGAGACTGAGTTTGTGGGTGTAAAAGGGGTAAAATAGACTTCAGTAAGTAACATTTTCAGCTAGGAGATTTAAAAGGAAAAAGTATCTGTATGTGTGATGGGGTGAGGGGGAGAGAAAAAAAAGCAATGACTTCTGAGGCTTGATGTCAGTATCTCACATTTGGGATAGGGTGGGAATCTGCCTAAATCCACTGTTTTGCTTCTGTGACCTGCTTTTTTGGTTCCCATGTTGATAATCAACACTTAGCCTGTATTTTTTCTAATGTGTTCCCAAAGCATGGTAAGGGTTTTCTTAATAGAGCTTTGCTAGTGATTTGCATTCCATGCCACAGAACCCATCTCATGATGAGACACCGACTTTTTAAGGAAATGTCATTTGGTTATCCACCACCTGGAGTCTGTCTTGAGTAGATTCTGAAGAATATCTTTACTAATGGCCATTCATTTGTTAGAAATGTGGCAAAAAGGAAGACCTCTTATCTTCCTCGGTATTCTTATTTTTTTACGGTTGCTTTTGGTTACAAGGTGTTAACAGCTATTCCTCCAAAACCTTTTTTGTTGCTTTTCAAAAAAATTCATAATTCTAAATTAACATCAGATCACATTAGTGATTTTCCATAGTTGTATTCCTTGACTGGTTGACTTAACTTTGGACTAACTTGAAGTTCTTTCCTTGAGCGTGTGAGGTTTCCATATCCAAATGCTCATCTTCCTAAGACATATAAGAATAGGTTTGTCTGTTCAAATCAAATGGCATGTTTAGTTACATTCTAGTAACAAGGCAAGTGAAAGGAATGCGTCCGCTCTAGGGGTTTAGAGACTGTCTCAACAGTACCTGTTCCTAATTAACTTTTACTAGGCATTCTGCTTCATTAGAGCTTTCCAAATTAAAGAGTTCTAGACACAAGCAAAGAAATGCTCTTTAGTCTTCACTTTGCTAGCTAGATGTGATTGGATAAAATAATTCTTCATGGCCTAAGTTTCCTTATCTATTAACAGCAACTGTCAGCCCAAGTGATAACCAAGACCCTTCCTGCTCTAGAAGTCTGTAACATATTAGTGTCCTTCCTTACAAGTGTCCTCTAGAGAGAGCCTTTTTTTCTCCTGGCAAAGAACAGAGATTTTCCTTCTCCCTTGCTTGTAGTTTTAATTTAGCTTTCTTTTCCAGTCACCAACTGGCTTACTAACTTGTTTCTTGGATCAGAATCTAAAAATCATTAGGAATTTAAAAGATCCCTGTGCCCCTAGAGAAGAGACTATTAGTTACCTTGCAGGCTGTTGGAGATATGGGTGTCCTATGGGTGTGGCATATCTGCTCCACCCATGTTATTAACACAAACACTTCCCCTGGAGAATTTTCAGTGGTTTTTCTATCTAAGGAACTTTCTTGCATTAACTTCTCTTTAGACCTCCTCAGCAAGCCAGATTGCTTACTTGTCAGCAGTCTCCATACTGGAGGCTGTGCTTAGACCTAGTCCTAGCCAATCTATTTAACCTAGGAACAAAGGCCCCCTGTGGACTGCATCCCTGCCCTGATCCAGCACCCTGCCTCAGCTACTTCCTCTACATCTTCAAGCATTGCATGTCAGGTACCTCCAAGTCCAAGCCCAAGCCAGCTACATGGCAATTTGCTGTCTCCAATTTCTCCTAACAGAATTCTCTACTGCCTTCATCTGATACCTGATCACCGAACTAATATTTTGAGATGAGGTCTTACACTCTTGGTCAATTGCCAAGACACTGATTGCCAGTATCTTCACTACCTACCTCTCTTGTACTTTCACCTCCCCCTTTTTAAAGATATCTACCCTCAAAGCAAGTGTAATGTTATACACACAACAAATTTCATTGACTAGGTAGAAATATACTCCTTTTTATCCCATCAAGTGTTCATTTGGGAATTAAAGGAAGATATCTCTTATGACTTAATTGCATAGACTATAGCAGGGTAGGGAGAAGTAGATGGCAATATAAAAAAAAAGTCCCTAAAACCAGATGTTTAGGACTGACTTAGAGTGCTTTCCTAACTGAACTATTCTCCATACTTACTCACAGGATCTATATGCACCAGATCTTTTCAACAAATTTTTCTTTCTAGGAAGCTATTCTGAAAAAGTCAAGGTCTCCAAAGAATAGAGGGAAACACAGCTGAGAGTTGAAGCAATATGTGACCAGGCAGTCTCATCTCCCTCTTCTCTCAATTCACACTGAAATAAGAAATTTTTAAAAAGATAGGGGTTTTGAGATGCAAGCTATCTCATAAAGAAACTCATGAAATAGCATGACTGTACACACTTGAGAGTCTCTATGTGTACTTTAATTTACAGTAGTGTTCCCTGGATTTTTAAATTGCCTTAATGTCTATTTTGATATTATGATACTGCTATTGCCTTTGGAACTATACAATTAGCACACTTTGCAAGCACAAGATAAGCTTTAGATCAAATGTATTTCCATTTCTGCGTAAACAGTACATGGCACCTGGAAGTTGTTTTAGAATTGCAAGGGAAAGAGGTAATTCTGCATCACAGTGTGTATCAAAACTACTGATACACACACACACACTCTTACCTGAAACCACAGCAAAAATAACTTTTTGTTCATACCTGTTCAATAGAGCTGTTGGGACCATCTAGTGTATTTGTTCCTTTAACTACTATTGACTTGTCTTAACAGTAGAATAACCAACACCCACATGGCCTTTGTTAAGAGATGTTTATCCTTTTTTTTTCCCCCCGCAAAATCCCAGGGACATATGACTGTTAATCAGTAATTGCAAATTTCTATTCCTGACAGGCGGGGTTTCCTCTCCCTGGCCTTTGACAGCCCATTTACCCTCTTCAGCCGTTTACCCATCAGCAAAATGTAAATAGCTGAATTAATGTGAATAAAGTGCTTTGAAGATGAAAACTGCTCTGTACTCTAAGTGGCAACAGAGCATTTCTTCCTATATTGAAAAAAGCATTTATTGAACTTAGTGTCAATTCTGTGCAGAGCACTTTAGAGATCACAAAGATGTATAAGACAAGGTCCTTGTCCTCCAAAGGGTCATTCCCATCTTAATGACAGCTAAACCTCTGAAACTGGGAGTTTGTAACTAGTTCAACCCTGGGCTTAGTTAGGGATTACTACGAAGACAGAGCTTGGTTGTATTAGAAGATATAAATTGACCAAAAGACTAATTCATTATTCATGATAACAGAGTAAACTTAAACACTAATGATTTGTCAGTGGTATTCAAACAAATGGATAATCCTTGAACGGCCGGCCTCTCAGGGTGCTGCAGGACAAAGGTGTTAATGATTAAGTGGGGAAAGGGTGCATAAATACCATTCTATTGAAGATTAGTAATGAAGACGTTTACAGCTTTTCAACCCAAGCTGAGGAGCATATTTTTGGAGAGCCTGTCTAAGTTTACCTCACAGAACATCTGCTTCCAAATAATCTGAGTCCTGCAAAATTAAAATGAGTTTCAGACATGCTTAATTGATGTCTAAGCACAGTTTCAAGGTGTGTTTCTTAATATGGTACCAATAAAGATGTATTTAAGTTAAACAAATTGGACCATTTTCATGCAGAAATATTTCTGGTCACTTTACATTAAATATTAGTAGTCATTATATCTGCAAGAGAATTGGCCAGGATTCCAAATCCCTGATTCCTCAACCAACTGCCTTAGGTTGCAGCCACTCTCTTCAAGTCTTCACGTGAAGGATACATAAAGCAGGATTTCCAAAAGACTGTGCCACATTAAAAATGAATGTAAAACCTGTTTGGAGTTCATAATGCTGATTAGCATATAAATGGTTAATAACAAAAACAATAAAGCTGAATTTTCTTCAACCTAGAGCTTCCCAGACTTGTTCAATTCCAGAGTACTTTGTTTTTGTTTTTATTATTTGGGGTTTGTTTGTTTGCATTTTTTCTTTTCCACTGAGGCGTAGTATAGGACATGTTATGTAACAGCATTCCTTGGAGCATAGTTTGGGGCCTACTTAAGTCGAGGATACTCCTTTAATTTCTAGCTAGGATTTTAACCCAAATCTTTTCCTGTTCTCATGCTTGAGGAGGTGGATTTGTTCTCTGAACTCTGAGAGAAGTTATGGAGATAGTGGTTCTATTTTTTTTTTTTTTTTTTTTTAATGGGCTGCATCTTGGTTCCTTCTGAGAAAAGGAATCCTAAGGAAAAACATTCTCCTAAAAGCTCCACCCCCTGCTGTTTGGGACTATCTTCAGAACTTTTTTTTGTGGGTGGAGCAATGGAATTAAGGGAAGTTTTGAGCTCTCTGCACAGATTGAAGGGAGTGTGCATTAAGAATATCTTTCAGATGGAAAAATAGAAATTTCCATTCCTGGGCATGTCAAAGCAAGACTGGGAGGACAGTAGGGAGAGAAGGGACAAATTGTATGTGGCCTTGGAAAACTTAATTACTGTTTCTAAATCTAAGTTTTCTTACCTGTAAAATGGGAATAATAACATGCTTATAGAGTTATTATGAAAGAGATGAGATGACCTGGGTGCTGATCACAGTGCCTGGCATATATCGTTTGGAGTATTAACCATATATGAAAAATATAAATTATATTTTGGTTCACTTAACTTTCAATGATAATTCATTTAATTATGTTTTGGAGTCAAGTAAAAAATTCTAAAACTTAACCTGAAAACTTTCTCCCTAGCATCGAAATATTTTTATTGTCGTTTGTTTCAACCATTTATGGAGTAGCCAAATTGGGCTTCATTGATTCATTAATATCTAGGCAGGACATGATCCTAAACTGACCCCAAAACAGATCCTCTTTTCTTTTTGCATAGCAAGTCTATGAAGAGCATCTTTTTTTTAAAGCAACCGAATTGGTTCATCAGCTTGGTTTCCTTATTTCATTTCGTGGCTCTCTACTTCTGAATTAATAATTTTGTTTTTATATTAGGACACACGGAGCATGGTTTATGAAATTAACATATTGTTCAAGCAAAATAAAATTTTCCTTTAACTTGTTAGTTTTCCTCCCTTTTTGGATATCTGATAATTATTTTCTTTTATACAATATTTCTATATAAATTTGAATTTAATTTTCTACAATTTATTTTCCATGTGAGAGAAAAACAATGTTTTTAATCATATTCCAGTGGAAATCTGCCAAGACAGTAGACATTTCTGCATCTTGCTGCACTAAATTATGTCCAATTTTAGTGACAATATATGTGGAGTAGTCAGAACTGTATCCAATTATTTAGTTTATGCAGAGGTCAGAGGTAATAGGAGCTTTGAACACAGAAAGCTGACTTTGCTTCCCTTTAATTTTCTATCAGTTGGATTTCAGGAAAAAATGCTTTATTATTTAAATATCATAAAATTGAGGTTATTCAGATAGGATAATTTCCCTTGTTTGTTTGGTTTTCTGTGGCATCAGCTAAGAGATCACCAAAATTTAACAACAACAAAAACAATCATAGTGTTTCTTCTGAGTTTTACCACCTCAAGGATTAATTTGCTTCAATTTGGTTTGCTGTTCATAACTTTATTCATCTTTTTAATAATCTACTTATTAAGAATCTTTGGATTTAAATAATTCCTATTTTCCTGGGATTCTCCTTTTGAGCATCTGATTTGCGTTCAGCAATCAGAATAAGATTAATTTTTCTTAAGAGGCAAATCTTCTTGGAACTCCATTGGTATAAATATTTGTGTAAATATTTATAGTTTAAACTCCGCCTTTCATTGCCAAAAGGTACTGAGGTGTCTGTCCTTCCACTTACATGTTTTCTGATCTTACTGCATTAGTTAGGATACTTTCAAATGCAAAAGAAGGAAATTTAACTCAATCTGGCCAGAGCATCAGAGCATATGTATTATGGACTCAAGAAAAGCTGCATCGGGGGATGACAGATGTTATGACTTACCGTCTTTCTCCTTCTCTTTCTGCATTTCTCCATGCCCTGCCTGGTACCACCAAACTCATATCTTCTCAGATACATCTTTTCAATTATAGCTTGCACTTTGTGCTGGGCAGTGTTCAGCAAGACAAACATCCCAGCTCTGACGGTACAGCTCAGAGATACCTTTGCTCAACCTGGTAGCTGTCATGTCCTAAATTATTTTCTCTTACCCAGGTAACCAATCTTTCAGCCATTTTGCATATGGAATGGTGACAAAGGAAGAAATCTATGATGAAAGGATAAGGGGATGCACAGAGAAGAATGAAAGTAACAGGGAAGTAAAGTCAGGGAAGTTCTTTTAACTAGGCTCATTTTTACGTGGTGTCCCTGGGGAAGTAAGTGTTTAATAACCCTTTACCGTCAGGCAAAGCTGAAAACTGCTCTTTTCTCCCCTGACTCTTCTTTTGCTTCATACCTTATCAGACCCTTATTGCACCTAGAATAAAATGCAAAGGAGTATTGCGCTACAATTTAAGATTTAGGGGTTGTTTTTGACAGATCAAAAACAAAGCATAAAGACTTCTCATATATTATTTACTTCATCATTATTTTGCATCATAGTCTTTAAGTCTTACTGGTCTTTGATGTCTTCTAGTTCTTGTGCCCCCTGTATTGAGGAATAAGGGGTAAGACTCATGGTAAGGTATCCAGAAAAGAAGACACAATAAATGGATACCTGTTGCCTGTTTTCTGTGGAACCCTGATGATGATATAAAAAAGGGTGAGAAGATATTGGTAAATTCTAGAAAGCCCAAGTCTGAGGAACTTAAATAGGTAGGTAGAATAATATTTGAAAATGTTTTTCACAATCTTATTTCAAGTGACAAAAAAAATGACACATACTTTTTCAAGCATTATTTTCATCAGGTTTTTAAAAATTTTACATCATGTATGATTTACTAACGCTTTGAGTTTTGCTCATTTTTTAAAAAAAATTAGAGCAGTGTTTTGGTGCAAAGGTGAAGTGGTGGGTGTTAAATAAATAATGTGTTTAAATTTTTCTTTTTACTTCACCTTGCCCTTCTAAGGTTCTCTCACATTTCAGTTCAGATCAGTTATTGTCATATATTCAGTTGATAGGCTGTGATTCACATTATCTCCCCAGCGAATGGAGGAAGCAAGAGTGACTGGGGAACTGAAAAGCAGAGCTATTAAATTTATATTTACTGCTAATCATTTCAACTCCTGGCAGATAGCCTAATCATAAGCACAAAGAGGATGCTTGTGAGAATCGTGGCCATAACCTGCCCAGTGACTTTCAGTAAGACACATGGTTTGTGAAAGCTCCTGCTTTATTGGGAGAGTAAATATTATTGCAGCTTGAGTTTCCTTGTGCTGTTTCCAATTCAGGATTTTTAAAATATAATTTAATGAAATCTATAATTTAAAGAGATGAAGTTAAATGTGATTAGTATCTTCCCATCTTGTCTTTTTGGGACAGGCAGCAATGCATAGGCTCCTTAAAGGACGAAAAACTAACCTAGGACTTTTTATGTACATAGTTTCCATTCATGTTAATGGCTTTTTCTGGGTATAGTTTCTATTAATGTTGATGAGATATTCTCTAGAAGAAAAGAGAAGAAAACAGAAAAGAAACAGATCCCCATTTGCTTCAAGTATTTTCCAATGTTGACTGAGAAAGTATATCTAATAATAAAATATACTGACTCCAAAGACAGGAAATTATTCACCTCCTATTGTTTTCATTATATCTTAGTTGCTTTTCTATAATTATATTTTCTGGAAATTTATAGGAAATATAGCTATGTCAGTTGTATCAGTAGTACCAATCTTTTTGTTTAACCAAAGATCTCCATTACATTTAGTATATTACAATTTGATTTTGTCTGCTGAACCTCACCTGTACCTACCACTTAAACAGGGTGCATGTTCTAAACAATGGACCAATAGTTAAATATGAAGGACAGTGAATTATAGTGAGGAAAAAAAAAAGACAGGAAAGGTATTTTTCTTGACATTTATTTGAGGTCAGTCAAACACATATGCAGCAGAAAGAGCAATGTTCTAATATGTGCTGCATGCCTAGTATGTCAATTTCTGTATTAAAATTGTATGCTGAAAAGGGTTTATGTTTAAAATCCTGCCTGGTGGCAGCATTTTAACAGTCAATCTTGGTGCCAAAATGGACGGAATATGTTTTTATTCCTAAGACTGTAATTTTCCTCTTTTTGCTATTGTTCTTTTGCTTTGTTCTGTTCCTATGGTCTCTTGAATAAAACAACATTATTTCCTAATGCAGTAAACAGGTCATGCATAAGTAACTCATCATTTTCCAAAACAAAAAGCTACCTTTTGTTAAAAAAATCTTAGGTTATACCACAGGAAAGTGCAGCAAAATGATGAGTGGTTTGAACTCCTTCAAAAAGGTCACTTCCCAAAAATATCCAGGTTCTCGCATTTCCCTGAAATGAGTGTGGGCATATGTGTACGTGTGTGAAACTCTGTGGGAATTTTTCATCTTCTTTAATTTTCTTTATTGCTAATTCCCATCCCATCCACAACTTGGTATTCATGTCCCCAGATCAGCATACAAATGAGAATTTCATTAACTTTAAAGCTTAACTGTAACTGAAAATATTAATATTAAATCCAGAATCTTAGTTAATATGTTTTTATGGAAGGAGACATGATTTTTCTTTGCTCTCTTGTCACTGAGTTGTCCCAGTTTCATCTGTCTTTTCAGTTTCTGGCTCAGTTTGAAAAAAAATGTTTGAAAAAGAAATAGCTAGATTCCTATTACAGAATTTCATATCCAGTCAGCTCCTGTTTTTGGTACAAGGCCAGATATATAATCTCATATGCTTAAAGATACATGAGAGAGAAAACTCTGGAAATATGCTTCTGTGCTAAGAGATTTTGAAATTATAAAAAGATTATGTAGATTTTATTCAAGTGTGCTAATTTTGCATTCAAATGCTACTACTGAAATTTGAGACTAATGGGAATCAACATTGTGATTTGATAGTTAATATTACTGCCACATTTTCGATAATCATTAATTGATTATAGGACCATTACATTTACTGGTATTGTGCTCAGTGTTCAGAATATAAGGGATTAGAAATAATTCCAAAATAAAAATGTTGATATTAGTCTATATATGTGCATTATTAACAACAGCAAAGAGGTTCTGAATATTACTGAAAACAATAAATGATTAATAAATGTATGATGAGATATGAATCAATGGTAGTATAAACTCAAAGAGGCTAAAGAACTTCTAGATATTGAGCTCATAGCAGGTGATTACAATGGAGTTTGAGGAACATCTTAAGACCAAAGATGTGGTAGTGGGAGGGAAAGATATATTTCAAATATTTTAAGCTAAATTAGGTACATATTTACCCATGACACACTTGTTAAACAGAAATTTAAAATTTAAATCTTTAAATGACTCCACTTATAAGACATTCTAGAAAACTCAAAACTATAGGGACAAAAATCTAATGAACGGTTGTTAGGGACTGGGATGGAGGAAGGATTGACCACAGCAGGGCACAATGAAACTTCTTGGGGTAATGGAAATATTTTATATCTTGTTGCCATGGTGGTTACACAATTGTATGTATTTGTCATAATCATCAAACTGGATGCTTTAAAAAACTGTATGGTTCTATTGTTTTGGTCTGGTTCTGTGTATTAACAATGGGAACAAGTGGGGTTTCCTGAGGAGCCACCTATAATCTGTATTGAAATGTAATAAATTATATGAAGAATTATGTTCAGAATTCTAGACAATGTAGGAATAAAATAACTTTAGAAATCGACTCTACGTTTCAATTGCCTAAGATAACCTCTAACTACCAGGAGTACAGGATTTAGTTAGGGAAATAATTTTTTCATAATTCTTATTAAGGCGGAGAGTAACAATCAGTGTTAATCCTCAGTCCTCATTGTCATGTACTGCAAGCTGCATTTTACGTGGTTGATCATTCCCTCCTCAGTAAAACACTGTTGACTTGATTTCTAGAACCACACACTTTCCTGGGTTTTCTTCTATTTTTATTGTTGTTTCTTCTTAGTCCCCTTTTTTGATTCCTCCTCATCTCCCTGCTCTTTAATTATTAGGGACTCCTAGACCACATATCTGGGGCTTTTCTTTTTTCTACTTTCACTCACTGCTCTGGAGACTCCATTCTCTCTCATGGCTTTAAATACCATCTGAACGTGATACTTCCGAATTTAACTCCATGTTCTAAGCTCACATCCCCTGTTTATTACTTGATCTTGTACAAACTTTAGTTGCCAAAAATTGATGTGATATTCCTTTCAAAACTTGCTCCTTTCATAATATCCATCTCAAAGATGGAATCCATACTTCCTATTGCTTTTTCCAAAAACTTTAAAACCATCTTGAGTTCTTCTTGTTTCCTACACCTCATGTCCAATCTATCAGCAAAACTTGTTGGCTCTACATTAATATGACTTGATTATAGTTAAAATGCAACAAAATGTGACCACTTCTCACAATTTCACTAGATTACTAATTATTCTCTGTACTTATGTTTTAGGCTCCCTTCTTTATTCCCAAAGAATCTGAAAATGAGCATTTTAAAAGCTTTACTCAGATTGTATCAATCATAGGCTTGAAATCTTCTAATCACTACCTATCTCCACCCACAGTAAAATCCCAAATTCTTCCATTGACCTCTGAGTTCCTACATGATCTTATGAAGTGTGTACACCTCCCTAACTTACCCTTTAATTACTTTATGCAACCACACTGCCTCCTCAAGCACGCCATGGTTGTTCCACCTTCAAGCCTTTCTATTCTCCTTGCCCAGAATGCTTTTCTCTCCCAGACATTGACATGGTCCTCTCCCTAACCTTCTTTGATTTTTGCAAGGTCACCTTTGTAGTGAGGCCATCTCTGGCTACTCTTTTAGTGCCACCTGCTCACACTTCCTTTACCCCCTTCTTCTACTATATATTTCACTCATTTATTTTCTGTTTCCCCATTCTGGAATGAAAACTACAGGAAGGCAGAGTTTTGGGTCTGTTGGTTTCATTACTGTGTCCCTGGCATCTAGAAAAGGGCCTGGCATATAGAAGGTAATCAGTAAATATGAGTCGAATGGATGAATAGAATTACATTAAAATTACTAATAATGAATACTATAGATACTTTAGTATCTGTCCTAAAGAAAACAGAGGGCAGGATAATTTTTCTGAGCTCAGTTGCTTAGACAAGGGTTAATGAAAGAAAATTAGCCTGATATCTGGCATGTAGAAAGCTCTCAATAGATGTGTTGGACAAATGATCAAATAAATGAATTTATTTAATATACCTGCATCAAACCTAGGGATTATCTAACTAGGCCTGATTATTTGATAACTTAGTATGCTTTTTTCTAAATACTCATTAAGTATAAACTTGTTCCCATATTTGGAATGAAATTCAGATTTCTCAAGGAACATATATTAATGCATTCTATCTCTGACAACTGGAAATAGGTCTTTGTTGTAACAAGTATTGTGGAACACACTGGAACAAGCAATCAGCTGCTAGGTGTTTGACTACACACTTCTTCAATTTGATCAGGTCATGTCAGATGAGACTAAAATGTCTTCACAGCAGCCAAACACAAAGAACAAAGCCCCATGTTTTGTGACAATAGCAAGTAGGGTAGGGATTATAGTGCACATGGGTGATCTCTTCTGTATAAGCCACTGGAAAAAGAACTCCTTCCCAGTCAGCTTGAGATAATTAGAGTAGTCAAGTGTCAAGCATTGCTGTGGACCTCATTAATACAACTCTTCAGGGAGAGATTTTTATTTGGAAAAATTAGCCTTTTGCCCTCAAGAGCACTGAAAAGACATCTTCCAGTCTCTGGTGAGGATCTGAGTTTCTCCATTATCACCTCTGGTAACAGAAGAGAAGGTCCTTTTGATTCATTGTCACATTCAGATAAGTGAGGAAAGATGGTTCTCAACAAGTGTGAATAGATTTTGGTAAACAAATGGAATTTGTTTTGAAGGGATATTTAAATAGCAAGTGTATCTGCTCTAGTGCAGCTTGGGTGTCTAGACTCGAAGGACTGCCTTTAGTTGTATTCAGCATATGTTATCACCAAAGACACTTTTTATGAAAATTCAGTGACTATACCACTTCCTCCTGAAAGATTTTTTGGTACGTGAGGAGATTCTCCGAAGAAAATTGCCTTTGCAGGTTTTGTTTATTTAGCGTGTCCTTCTCCCTTCCTGTTGCACGATGTTTCATATTGCACTGTAAATAACCCATAGCTTTATTGACCTCTGGCAATCTTTAGGAAAGTTCTATTTTGTATGATTTCCTCTGGATTTACTTTAAGTACATCAGTGATTCAAGCTCACCAAGCCTTAATAACAAAGCACTAGAATGCTTTCTTACATCCTAATCAAAAGAATCATAGTCTACAGCGCACAGTTTTGTGCCTTACTTTATGCTCTACTGATTAAGAGGCTTTTATTGTGAGTAGTACAGTGTGTGTATAAGATACACTACATCATTCCTCAGGGGATTAGTTCCAAGACCTCCCCCATACACCACACACACACAGACACACACAAATCCGTGATGCTCAAATTCCTTATATGAAATTCCCTCGTATTTGCATATAAACCACGCACATCCTCCCGAGGATGCAGAACCCACAGATACAGAATACAGAGTTCTACCACTGGCTAGCTACGTGATCTTTGCTAAGTTCTTCGTGCCTTCGTTTCATCATCTGTAAACTGAGATGTAAATGCTACCTACTTTTTAAGTAATTGTAAGGATTAAATAAGATGAGATAAATAAAGTGCTTAAAACATTACCTGGCATATTATAAATGCTCAATAAAAAGAGATCCTGTTATTATCATACTCTAAGTTCAAGCATCAGCAATTAATCAAAGCCACATATAATCAATGGATCTTATCAAATGATAAGTAGCTTATCCAAAATTCCCTTAAAATGCTTTAGTGGAGATGTAGCTTTTGCGGCATGAGTGTTTATTATAGTAAGGATAGAATAAGTGAGATGTTTAACATGTGGAAACACTAATTCTGCATAACTTAGCCTGAATCTGTGTTATGATAAATTCCATAAAGTTGACAATATTTGAGGAAAATAGAGAGTAAGTACTATTATCAAATCAGTAAATTCAATGACTTAAGTTATTCATTTTAATGAAGTAGACATCTATATTTAAACAGCAATCTAAGACTCTGGGAATGGATGTTTGTATTTTCATTTTGCATTGTGGATAGCATGTACCTCCACAAAAGCAATTATTAAAAAGTTTTGAAGATAAAATTAATGTGTTTATCCCTAAAAATAAACTATTATGTAAACAATATTGCAGTTAATAGTTTGCTAATATCTGGTTTCTGGGCCTAGGGTCTGTCTTTTGCCCTAGTATGTATGCATATATCTGTGTCTGCGTGTGCATGCAATTGTATATGTTTAGGTCCTTGAACATTTTCCAGAGTGCCCTAAACATATTTCCTAAGGGTATAATAGTACCTTATTTTGATTTTAAGACTTTATTGATATTGTCCTCTACTTTATGTATATTTTCTTTGAAAGCACTCTGTAAATTAGAATGTACTGAGATTGCATTTACATGAGAAACAGCGTAATTACAAGTATAATATTGTCTTTTAATTTGCCTCTTTGTTATTGGCTTTTGGATCAAGAATAGAGCAAGAATCTATTAAACAGCTGCTCTAAGCAGAACATTGATGGAGTCCAGAACAACTAATTGTGTACACATGTTAAAAGTATCACAAGTCCCTTCTTGAGCCAAAAACATGGCTGAATATTTTTCTAAAAACAAATCCTGAAAGAGCTTTTTTACAGTACTTATGAGAATGCTTCTTTTATAGCGTTCTTTTTGAATACTGTTGGAAAAATTAATAAGAGTGAAACAGAAATATAAAAATGACTGGAGGAAAAATAGGAAAATAACACTAAAACAGATTGGTTAGGTGGCAGTTCCAAAGATTGATAGGTAAACCAGGAGGCTTTATGTACATCCAGATGTTTTAGTTTCTTTTGCCTTGTTAGCCGAATTAGGATTTTTAAAACAAAATCTCTTGAGCTAGAATTATACTCTTTTACTCTATTTTCCGCTCAACCTAGAAGAGACAGTTTTTACATGTTATATTCAAATGATAGATTTTTTTAAAAAAAATGAACCTTCTCTTTCAACCTTTCTCTGTTTACAGTAAGGTTTTCATCTCCTTAATCCCTGCCACTGGGCTTTAGACATGACAAAGAAAGCCCTGGTAAAAGACAAGAGAAAGATTGTAATTTTATTTCTTTTGGGGCTTTTCAGGTGGATCTATATCTATGCTTATGTGTGACCTCTACTTACAACTCCCAAAGAAAAGAAGGCCCTAAGTTGTTTACTTTAGGGAGAACATTTATTAGTAACAGGAAAACTATCCCATGAGAAAGTGAATAAATTTGGATTGCTTGTATTATTTTCAGCACACCTAGCCTTCCAAAAATAAAAACACATAATGTTTAGACATTCTGAAAAAACATAAACTAGACATAAGATGAAGCAGTGGCTCTTTTAGGATTGAGTTCTCATATGTTAATTTTCAAATTAATATGTGGAGAGATTCTAAGTTGGATCAGGTGAGTAGCACAAAGCTCTCACAGAGATAGAAGGCATGTACTAAACCTACTAGCAAACGTGAATATAAAGCTTATCAGAAAGTCTGTAAGAGCAACAACAAAAAAGGGTCAGTTAACATACAGGTATTGTGCCTTTTGAAATGTAGTTTTTACCCAAACAAAAATGAACCTGGCTTTAAAGTCTGACTTATGTGCAAAAGAAATCCTTCCTGTTGGTGAATTAAAATGTATTCTAGACTCACATTAGAAGAAGGCCAAGATTGATGTCTGCCTTATATTAATGACATCACTGTCCATTCTACAGCCGATGAGAGCAAATTCTGAAGTTCTGTCACAGTATCCACGGATTGCATAGGAATCCCTCAGATTTCTTGACACTAGTAGCTCAGCAGTCCACTACTATGGTTTCTAAAAATAGTTATAGAGTCTAGTTTTGAATTTAAAGAAAGCAAAAAGAAACACAGCCACACTCTCTTTTTTGTTGAGCTTCTTGTAAAAGCTGGAGAAAGGAATACTTTGTTTAGGAGAAATACCCTCTTATTTTGATTTTTCTCCAGCTGAAAAACATGCCAAATAGAATATCATAGTCAAAAACTGTTTTCCAATTTTTTCCTTAAAAAAAAATACTCTTCATGCCCAGCCTATGATTTTAGGAGTGGGGGTGTGGGAAGCTTCATATAATTTACATTCAAAGTATTTAAAGATTTCTTAAGACTGATACTATTCATGAAACTTCTCCGTATATCACCTAAGAGCTTGTGAGAAATGCAGAAACTTAGGCCCACCCCAGATCTACTGAATCAGAATCTGTATTTTAACAAGATCCCTGGGTGACTCACAAGCAAATTAAAGTTTGAGAATCCCTGGCCCACCATCCTGCTCTTCTGTATTCTCACTGAAAGACACATTCTGTTAAGCATAACACTAAGACTTTGCTCTGCATTTTCTCATAATCACCTTTATTTTCACATTCATTTGCTAAACCATCATCATATTCACCTTGGTCTTTATTTCCAGCATAGACTTGTAAGCAAATTCTGCCAATACTGTAGAGTCTAGACAATACCATAAAAAAGCAATTACATTACATTTATCAGCAATAGAGGCCATGGGCAAATTCTAGTATTTTCTACAATAGAAATGCTGGTGAATGTATCTTATATATTTTTGTCATGTTCTTGTCAAAATTTACAGTTGATTTTTTTTTTTTTTTTTTTTTTTTTTTTTTTTTTTTTTTTTTTTTTTTTTTTTTTTTTTTTTTTTTTTTTTTTTTTTTTTTTTGCCTGACAGCCTGAGGCTTTATGATTTGGCTCACTGAATCGGTGAGAAGTACTCATTGAAACTCTTCTGGTGGCTGTGTGAAGACATACACACTAGTCTGTTGCTTAAAATACTGCCTAAAGCAGATTGGTCTTTTTTTTGAGCCACATAGCAAGAAATGATTTTTGGAAGAAGGTGTAATCATTTAATACTTGGTCTTATAATTCATCTTTACTTCGGTGTTTATTCTATATCATATGCTTAAACACTGCCTTCCACCTTTCAGGCTCAAATGTACGCTGCACACAAATGCCTGTATTGCTTATTCACAGTTTATGCCTGTATTTAAATTACGGATTGAGGAGCAGGGTGTGGAAAATCCCTTTCAGCTCTCTTTATTACCCATTCTCCTTATCTATAGGTTCAAGAATTTTCATGGGAACCCCTAATAATTTTGTAATTCAAAAGTTGCTGTTATTTTGCACAATACTTTGGGGATTTTGCTGACTGAAAGGAACTCCATAAATCTAATGGGTGTTTATTGTTTTATGGTCCTCAATTTTCAACATGAAAGCAGCAGGATATAGGCTGAAAATGTTTTAGTGTATGCCTACTTTCAGTTCTTATTTTCTTGTCTAAACAGATTCTGATAAAAATAATCATCAAACATTCTGAAATGTCTACTTCTCCCTTTATTCCCAAGGCTTTTCATGCACATTAAACATATGTTCACACGTGCACAGAGGCAATGTTCTATTATTTTTATGACTCAGTTAAGAAACCCATTAAAAAGGTTAGCTCCCTTCTACATCACTCTACCTCTTTCCATTAGATACCAGAAAGGTGCAGGGATTTTTAAGTCATGTTTAGTTAGATGCATCTCAGGAAGACAGCAGCGTCAAGTCAGAAATACTTAAGAAAAAGCAACCTTTATCAATGGCATTAGCTACAGTCCTGTATTTGAGAAGAGGCTGCCTCATTCATACTGCAGATTTTAAAACACTGTTAACTTGATTTGCCTGAAAACATTTTGAAATGCCAGTGTCAAAGAGTTGGGTTGAGGGAGGAGAATTTTGTCCTTTCCCCAAAAGAGGAGATGTGGGGAAGAAGCAGAGGTTTTCCTTACTTAATTGAAGCCCCACATCTGTAGATGTTCAAGTGTTCCTCTTTTACATACGCAAAGCACTTTTGGTAACTTTGAGAATCCCTCAGGGTATCCTTTTCTGGTAGAGATTTGACCCTATCAATAACATCCCCAGATAGTTCACGAAATGCTTTTGAGGTCTAATCTTTGGCTCTCACGTCTGAATGTATGACTTCTTTTCATCGCAAATCTTTTCTTTCCCCCATCCTTCATTCCCCAAACCTGGACAAAGGCTTTAATTGATAATTTGTTGTGTTTCTTACTGCTGACTTAACACTTGAGGTTCTATCTCTAATTACCCCTAGGAGGTTGAGATAATAACTTCAATTTTAGTAAGTTTTCCCAGCTTCCCAAAGTCATATATTAGAGCCTGAAATGCTGTGTCATAAATCTTTCTGATAAACTTCAATTGCTGTAGACAAGCCAGTGGAAGATCAACAAAAATTGCATAGCTTTTTTTTACAGTACCCCAGCAAGAGGTGCAAGCAATTATTCCTTCAGCCTGCAATGTGTTTGCCTTATATGAAATATTGTTAGTTACTATTAAATAAAAAAGAGAGATTGAGACTTAGGAGAATGTCAAGCTATGTCTTCAGGCACATTCAGAAAGGTTCAGAAATCAATTAGGCACAAAATCTAACTACTACTATTAAAAAGATAGTAAATATAATTGCTTAGCCCCAAGATTGACCCTATGAAAATTTATTATGAAAATTATTTCTCCTTTGTAAGTTCTCTTGATAAGACAGACTGCTTATACATTGAATGTAAATATACATATGTGTATAATTCTTATGTCACAGCAAGACTATCACTTCTGTTCATATTAGAGGTACACTACCAATTTTTAAGAAATGTTAAATAAAAATAAGTGAACATAAAACTGTTATATATTGCAAAGTTTCCAGAACTGAATCTTATTTCTCCCACCTGGATTTCTTTTGCTGTTGCTTTTGTTCACCTGCATTTTACTTTTTTTTTTTTTTTAATCAAGACAGGCAGTATACGGTATTATAGTGTATTATTATACTGTGCAGTCAGGCCCTGGATTCACACTACACACTAGTTCTGTGACCTTGATATTCACCATTATAAGTCTCCAGCCAAATGTAAAATGAAGATAATAATGGTACTTGCTTTATTAGTTTGTTGTGGGGATTAAATGAGAAAATTGCTATAAACTGCTTAGACCATTCCAGGTTCAGAGTTAGTAGTGTTCAAGGACCATTGATTCTTGTTGATATTATCCAATCTTGGGTGAACCCCTGAGCATCCTCAGAAATTTGTTTCTTCTGTGATTCTATTGTACTTTTTTTTAAAAAAGTTTCAATCAACTTTGATAAATGTATACATATATATACAATACGTACTTTATAAGACTTTATTTTTTAGAGTAGTTTTAGGTTCACAACAAAATTGATTGGAAGGTACAGAAATTTTCCGTATACCTCCTGAACCGCACACACATAGTCTCCCCCACCATTAACATCCCACATCAGAGTAATACATTTGTTATAATCAATGACCATACGATGACACATCATTATCACTCAAAGACCATAGTTTACATTAGGGTTCACCCTTGGCATTTTTCATTTTGTTGGTTTTCACACATGTATGACTTGTATTCACTATTACAGTATCACATAAAGTAGTTTCACTGACCTAAAAATACTCTGTGCTTTGGCTGTTTATTCCTCCCCCCCACCAGTTCCTGGCAACCACTGATCTTTTTACTGTCTTCATAGTTTTGCCTTTTCCAGAATGTCACGTAGCTGAAATCATACAGTGGGTAGCTTTCTCAGATTGGTTTCTTGCACTTCATAATATGCATCTAAGTTTCCCCCATGTCTTTTCATGGCTTGATACCCTGTTTCTTTTTTTTAGTACTGAATTAAATTCCATTGTCTGTATGTACCATAGTTTGCGTTCATTCAACTCCTGAAAGACATCTTGGTTGCTTACAAGTTTGGCAATTATGAATACAGTTGCTATAAACATCCATTTACAGGCTTTGTGTGGACATAAGTTTTCAACTCTTTTGGGTAAATACCAAGGAACTCAATTGCTGGAACATATAGGAAGAGTATATTTAGTTTTGCAAGAAACTGCCAAAATGTCTTCCGAAGTGGCTGTAACATTTGGCATTCCCGTTGGCAATGAATGAGAGTTCCTGTTGCTCCATGTTCTCACCAGCATTTGGTGTTGTCAGTGTTCCAGATTTTGCTCTAGAATTCTAATAGTTTTATAATAATATATCATTTTAATTTGTAGTTCACTAATGATATATGATGTTGTGCATCCTTCACAAGTATATGTGCCATCTGTATATCTTCTTTGATAAGGTGATGTATTTTGCCCATATTTTAATCTGGTTTGCTTTCTTATGGTTGAGGTTTAAGAGTTTTTTGTTTTTTTGTTTTTTGTTTTGTATTATTGGATCACAGTCCTTTATCAGATATATCTTTTGCAAATATTTTTCTCCTAGTCAGTGTGTACTCTTTTTACATCTGTAATTTTTGGGTTCAGTTTCTATATTGCCTTGCATTGATGTGTATATACTTGTGTTATGTGGACCTTACCTTCAAAACAGGGAATAGATCCTGAGTTTGTTGTATATCTTCCATAGCACCCCACATTGTCTCCTGCATGCATAGATATACTCAATAATGATTAACTGACCAATTGAATGATTAATGTCCAATAGAATTAATTTCCATATAATATCTGAAATATAGGACTTCCATGGGAAGGTCAAAACTAGTAGCATGAGGCAAGACCTCATACAAATTATATTAATATGGTTCTCCTTCTGTCTCACTCTTTAACATACTTAGATGGATTATATATAAGCATCAAGGACAAAGAAAGTCACAAAAAGAAAGCCAAAAGATTCCTCTAGAATTGTATATAAACTTTCCACAGGCTTTTCAGAGTTGAGGGAGTTATAGGTAGATCACCTTATAGATAGAGTTGCCTGTATATAATTATAATAATATAATGTTATAACCATTGGATTATAGAAGAGATGTCTCAGAGGAAAGTTATGGTTAATCTATTTTCTGGTATAGATTTCAACACTTTCATGAACAAAAAAATACTGTAGCAATAGTGAAAAGCAGATACTAACTCATTGAAAAATATTTTTGCATGTTTACCGTGTACTGAGGCTTGGTGGTGTAGCCAAAGGTCAGTTCGATATAGATGTATACAAAAAGCTATATAGTCCTATAGGGCAGAAGAGGCTTATTCATTAAGTGATCATGGTGCCTGGCAAATAGTTATGTGTAATAAAATGTAAAAAAATCAGGGGAGGAAGAAATTAATTATGGCTGGGGGAGGGGAAGTCTATTGAATCATCTAACAGATATTTATTAAGCACCTACTGTGGTCCAGGTTTCATGCCAGATAATGAGGTTTCAGGAATGGGTTTCAAAAATCACTCAGCTTCAAGATCCCCACCTAGCAAGAGTCATGTGCAAGGGGAAAATGAGGGCTTCAGAAAGAAATCTTAGGGAAGACATTATAGAAGAGGTAGCATTTGGACTTAACATCAGAGGAAAGATAGGACTTGGATATTTGGAAATATGAGCAATGAGAGGGGAAGCAGCATTCCTGATATTGGCAAGAGAAATGGCATAGTCACCAGATGCCTTGTGTTCCAAAAAACAAAAAATTTGCTATTTCTTTTGCTGATAATTTTATATCTAGTAAAGGTATAAAGATATAAATATACTAATATATTTGTTGAGTACTTAATTTGATCTAGATATTATTTTAAACATTTAAAAAAATCTCTTATGTAATCCTTACTAGACCTCTGAGGCAGATACGATTTTCATGCCCCGTTTTAGTAAAGTGAGCAATGGCTTGCTCCACACGGGACTAAGACACATGCTCAAGAACTTTTGACTCTGAGTCTTATAGTGCGTATCAAAACAATGACCAAGCCCTCGCAGCCTCATAGAATTCCGTCTCCACAAAAGAGTTCACAATTCAATATACTTGAAACATTATATCAAAGGATGGCTGCAAAACAAAAATATTTAGAGACACACACACACACACACACACACACACACACACACACACACACACACATATTTCACTGAGCCAGTAAATGCGGACTCTTCAAGACTAAAGCCAGAGTAAGAAGAGTCTTGTGTAACACAGGTTTACTTTTGTTTACTGGAGAAGGCTAAACAAGGAAGGGACCTTCTTAGGTGATACGGTATAATGACAGGTGAAGAAAGAAATTTGGGTCGCTTTCCTCGTATTTAGATGGCTTCATCAAGCAGACTGGTAGACTAGTGAGGGCAGTAAGGATCCAATGAAGTTTAAGGCCGAGATAAGCAGAGAGGGGAGTATTTTGGATAAAGAAAAAGATTTGAGCAAAGTCAACACAGATGGAAGATCTGGAGGGGTGGTTAAATTCCTGTAATTGCATTTTCAAATGCACAAGAATAAATATCTAGCTAAGGAACAGTATGCAAAGGTCTGCATATACTAGTTTACTAAAAGCTCAGATCAGCAACTAGTGAACGTGGCTATTAAAAAACAGACAATGTTGATGGAAGAATAATTTCTTAAAGAAGGTAGTACACTGCTTAGTACCTACCTTACGTGTTGCATGTAAGTTAGTGTATTGTGTTACAGTCCGTTAGATTCTAAATTTATCAATAAACATGATACCTGGAAGATGAATGGTTATAAAAACTTAGATTAATAAAGAATGAAAGATGATTTTCCAGCAGAAGACCTTAGCTGAAGATAAGACAGAAAAAAAGTGGCCCAAATAATTGTTTTTAAATAGGCAAAGGGTTATCATATGGGAAACATGTACAGATTATGTTATAATGATCCATGGTGCAGACCCATGAAAGAGAGGTAATTTTAAATTCAAAAGGGTTTTGAAAAACAATAGGCTGTTTTGAGAAGTAGTAACATCACTGGCAGGTTTCAAGTTGAACTTAAGTGACTCTTTATCAGAGATATTGTAGAACAGCTTTCTGCATTCTGGTGAGAATTTGGGCCGAAGATCACTTCCCAATTCTAAGATTTTTGTTATTTTATTATTGAGTACTTTAAGAGTCATTGGCAAATTCTTTCTCATTTCTTTCACGTTGCCCCTGGTGCATCATGGTTCAATCTAAAATAATGGACCAAGAGAAATCCTAAAATTTCTTTTGTTTATGGTCTCCAAGATAAAATCATTTGCAATTTAAAGTTTTAAATAATCAGAGCAAGTAAGATGAAAATAAAGCATTATACCTAATGGGAGTCAATTCATAAGTCTGAGGGAAAGGAAATGAGAGGCAGAAGATGTTGACATTTTTATCTTTTAGTGCTGATTTTTTAAAAGAAAACTCAGTTTACGGGCATTCTCCCAAACTACCAATAAGGGAACAATAGAGAATTTTTATGACTAGTAATGTGAAAGAGTCCAATATATATATTGTGTAGTCTAAATTAAAACCTAGGGGGGAAATATTTACTGAGCTATGTTATTGAATTATATTTGGTAACCACTATTCTCCAGTAATGGAGAAACAAGACAAAAAGAACCAGAACTGGCCCATTTATGTGCAATCAATTTTTTATTGCCTAAAATTTATTAATATGTGCACACACACACATACACACCCCGTATGTAAAGTTGGGGAAAGAATTAGACTTGAATTTTTTTTTTTTATTTTGAAGGTTATGTAAATTAAGGATTTGCTTTTTCAACATTCTTTATTTCTAAGTGAGAAAGGGATATCCGATGTTCTCTTGGTGATGATTATTGCTTTTCTCTGTGTCCTTCTTGCTTCTTGCATTAAACATTGGCCTTAGCTTGACAGGAAGGATAAGAGACTCCCATATCCCCAAGCCATCTCCAGTATGCTTAACAAAGCTTCCCTTTACATAGTAAACATAGGATTGTTGTGTTAACTGCATCAACATTATGCAAGTACAATTGCATATAAATCGAAACCATTGTCAATATAAAATCATACAGAATATATTCTTACTTTGTGTTCTAAACTGTCTTTATTTTCTGATGGGTTATATACAGAAACCCAGGAAACATCATTTTGTGTGACATCAATAAATAAAAATAAACCCACTCTACAAATAAACGTGAAAAATTGCTCCCTAGATACATTTATACTATCTAAATATAGTCCCCTGGCCTCAACCAAAGTGAATGTAGCTGCAATTTTGATAGAAAACATCAGCTGTGAATGTAGGGTCCTCACCAGTCTCTGCTGTGCTAATTGCTGCCAAGGCATCTCAGCATCCCAGAAGAGGCCAGAGTTGATTATTTTCTTTCTTTTCTTATTTTTTGAAAGATCTCTTAAAGCAAGGCAGAATTCAATAGTTCAATAAACCTAGGAGAATCCCACAACCTAAGTAAAGAAACAATTTTAAATTTCAAAGAAGGCAAAAAGAGTATGCTATTTTGAAGTTATAACAATGCCATTTTTGTTGGTTTTGGGCTAAATTTTTAATGTATTACTAGTGATTATCACCAATTGAGCCATTATGAATTAAAATATATTAAAGTATATGAAAATTAAGAAAGCAACTGAAAATAGAATAGAATTACAGAACTGAAATGGATGATCTAGAAAAAGATGTACTAAATGAGGAAACTGAAACAAGAGAGGAGTTATGTAATTTGTTCAAGATTACAAATATAGTTAGGGACAAAAACTGCAGTTCTCTTGATTCTCAGGCTACCATTGTTCATTCTTTCTATTACGGAAATTTTCTAGCACAAATAGAGAAAATAACATAATAGGCCTCAATGTTCCCATCACCCAAAGTCCACATTTAGAAACATTTGCCAAAAATATTCATATACTTTCATTTAACTTACATTTTACTTTTTAAATCTATTTTGTTGAATGTCTTTTCAACTCCTTATGAGAAGTATGCCTTTATGTTTGATGGTTTCATTCTTAGAATGGTTTTCCAAAGATTAGCACCTTCGTTTTATTTAATATATATTTTTTTGCATATAACAGTGTGGTTTCAGTTTAGTAGGCAGTAGTGTGTTATTGTTTCCCTCATTTTTTCCAATAATTTAAACTATTGCTTTCATATCCTGTCATATTTCATTGATGTGTTTAAAACAAAGCTAAAACATGGTGATAATGTAAAAATTTATTTCTTACTTTTATGGGAATGCTTGTAGTGTTAAGTATGATGTTGGCAGTTGATTTAAGATGGAGTCAGTTTTATCATGCTAAGGAATGTTGTTTTTCTACTTTACTGGGTGATTGTTTTAAAATCAAAACTGCACATTGAATTTAACAAATACCTTTATAGACTCCATCTTAATAATGTATTTTAGTTTTCCTTATTTGTCCCAATGACTATATTTACTAATTCTGAAACATTTCACAATTTTTGAAATGTGCTTTATCTGGTCATACATGACATTTAAAGTAAAAAAGGGCCAGGTTTGATTCCTAGGTTCACACTTAGTGACTATGTAAATTTGTGCCACATTTCTTCACTTGTAAAATGATCTTAATAATGGTTATCTCGTAGTTACAGAGCTAAAATTGCTTATTATATAAAGTATGACATAAGGATTGACTCATAATACATGGAACTGCATGCAGCAGCCATCTTAATCATAGTAAATTATTCATTTATATATTATTGAATACAATAATACAATAGGGAGTATGTCAACTGGGGTTTTTCTAACTATGATTATAATATAAATTGGTCTATGGACTTTTTTGTGTGTGCTGCCTTTCACTGGATTTTGTGTAAGAAAGTTCTAATTTTATGAAATTAGGGGGGATTGTAATTTTAATCGTTTTAATTTTATGAAGTTAGTGAGGAGTTCTAATTTCCTATGTTCTGAAACAGATGTTATCACTGGGAATTACCTATTTCTTGGATTTTTTTTTCCCCAAAGGCAACATAAAACAATAGTAGTTAAGAGAACATATGGGAGATAGATCTGGATTCATATCCTGATTCTGCAAATGATTAGCAGAATAACTTTTGGCAAGTGACATTTTCATGCCTCAGTTTTCTCACCCGTCAAAAAAAAAAAGGGAATAATAGAACCTGTCTGGCAGAGTTGATGTAAATATGCAATCAATGTTGAGTAAATATTTATTTTGTGATCATTATAGGCCAGACACTGTGTTCAGAGCTGTAGTAAAAATGATTAAACTGGGAATATAGGAAGTGGTCATTGGCAGTCAGAACTTAATATTATTATCAACAGTATCAATGACTGGGACATAAACCACCTATGTCAAGAGCCTTTTACACTAGTAATTTCTGCAGTTATTTCAATACTATTAATAGTTTTATTAACTGCCTAGTTTATCAATTTCAGCACTGTAGCAATGTATGAGTTTAACTGTGTACATAGCTGGGTAGGTATTTTTTTCTGAAGAGATCAACGGTTTGCATCACATTTTTATTGTGGTACTTGAGTGATAAATATTATATTCTAGAAAGTAGCATGTGACAATATTTGTGATAGAGCAATCCTAAAGATAGTAAGAAATTGAATAATAGCAATAATTTTAAAAAGCTTCTAATAATCTCTTTAAAGATTAAAGGGATCACCAGTACAATAATAAATGAAAAATTTACCTTATGCAATTTCCAGCTGGATGGTCTAAGAGAACACGATACCATTGAATGTCCTAGAAAAGCTTTGGCTAGCAAGAGAAAAAAAAAAGCTGTTTTTTGTTTGTTTGTTTGTTTGTATTGTTTTTTGTTTCTTTTAAGAATGTCAAAAATAATACGAGTTTTACGAAAGAATGAGTTGGGTTAAAATTAAGATGTGGTTCAAGAATGGATAAATTCAACAATACTTTTGAAAAGCTCAGCTACTCTGTATGTGGAAGGCAGCAAGGCTCACCTTTTGAGGTTGAAAGATTATTTTAGGTGGTTATCAAGCTCCTCTTTCTTGTGCATTTATTTGGAGAACTTGAGAATTGCTTACTTTTGCCTTAATGTATTGATAATCAGATATTATATGCATTAACTGTGTATCTTCTATAACTAGTGCAGTGGTCTGTGCTAAAGTCAGTAGAGTCATTTGTTCAAAAATTCATTGAAATAATTTAGCTCTTGTAACTTAGATTGGACATTGTGGTGTTTTAAGCTAAATGATGAGTCAACAATCCATTAAAAACAAAAATAAAATCAGATGCTAAGAAAGCATGTAAATGCATAAGATAAATGTAAAGATTAAGTTTATAAATCTGTCTTGAAAATATTTTCATAATTTCTTCTTACAGCATTTTTTTGGATAAAATAAATTGTGACAGCAAAGTTTGAGAGAGCTGATAATTAAAGCAGAAAATTGTATTATAATTACTTCAAAGAAATATGGAATAATTTAATTTTGACTAGCAAAGCTTATCAAAAGCTTCATTTTATCAAACCAATTGTGCTGGGTTCACCTTTGTTGCATCTTGGTCCAAACTTAAATGCTTCCTGTATCTCTTACTCACCTGTCATTAAGTGTAATTGTTTAATCTTGTGAGTTAATCATAGGTTATTACTTATTAGATATTAATTAGAATGCAAACAGAGCTAATATTAAATATCTTTCTGTCCACATTAAAGCAGCCTCTTTGTTTAAGGAGAAAGAGTTTTGGTTATTTTTTGTTAATTTTTCAGGGCAACATTGGTATTATCTGTAGGATTCCTTGCATGAAGCATTCACTCAGAACTATCATTCTTGGGCAACATCTTGGATAAAATCAGCTTACATTAAAAATGGTATCATTAAATGCCAGACCCATACTTACAGCCTTAGGGAGAAAGAGAAGATGATAATGATTAAGAGGTTGATTTCAAACAACTATGTTACAAATTAAACAATTAAAAAAATTTCAACTTATAAATAGAAAAATCGAAATATGTCTGTGTAAGGAGAGTATTAAAAGGGTCTAAGAAGTGGTTATTATATTGTTAAGAGAGGGGTTAAATGGGAGAAAAAAATAACAGAAATGTTAAAGTTAATCATAATCTGAAATTGAGTAAGAAAGTTGAAAATTATTAATATAACAGAAAAATACTTCTAATGGATCCATTCATATTTCATATATCAGCAATTCCACCTATTAAATTATTTTATTATTTTGATGTAAGAATTGATGGTTTATATAATTATTTGGAACCATTTAAAAGCTTCATGTGACAGTACTACACAATGGCTTTTTTGATACAACCAAAGTTGTTACAAAATTCAGATCTACATTTATTTGATTATTAATCATGACATTTGGAAGACTTGAACTGCTATTAAGTTCTTACTATTTCTTTTTAAATGTCAGGTTTCTTACCTTTGGGAAAGTACAATTGAATTTCTCATTTCCTTGCCTATTGTAGTCACAGATTTTGTTAAGCAAAAAACTCCATGTTTGACTTTGTTTTGATGATTATTTATTCTATTGGATTTGATTGAAAACATGAGATGCGTCTTTCCAAAATGGCGACCAATGCTAAAAATGATTTAAAGAAATCTGTTAGCTATAAAAAAAAAAGGACACTAGAGAAAAACAGGGATATAGACAAGATGTGATAGAAGAAAAACACTGACAGTTTCTCCGAATGTTCTTCCATGTATAGAGTCTTTGAACGTCTGGTGACATTCAGAATTTTAATTATGCCTAAAGGGTACTGCTTCCATTTCTGTTCTCAGGGCTCTTGAAGTATGAGAAAGTCTGTCCCAGCCCTAATGCAGGTGTAGATTTATCCTACTGTTAGTAATTCTTAACACTTGGACTAATTTAATGCCCGTGAGAGAGAAGTTTCTGGGTTAGGGCCACCCCTATCCTGGCAAGTTTGTCAATATACAAGCCTCCTAAAATGATAACGGCTTAGAGGCCCCAGGATACTCTCATATGGCCTTTTCTACTTCCAAGGGATCTTGAAGGCTGTATAGAAGGAGGTAACATGATGTGGTTTGGAAGACGTTTGTTTGGAACCAGACAGGCCTGGACTGGATGTGACTAATAGATTGAGGTTTCAGCTGTGTTCCTTTCGCTGTCATCATCATGCATGTGCTGCCAAATACTGCCCTTCTTCGAATATCCACACTCATTTGGGAAGCTTTGGCACTGCTATTACAAAACAGTGAATACGTTAGATATAGTTTCCATTTGGCCTTAGAATGATATTTGTGATTAATTTCTCAGTGCATTTTTTACCTTCTCAATTAGGTTTGGTTCATATTCATTTTAAAAGAGGAGACATGTTTGGCAGGGGAAGTGTGTAAATTGGATATAAGATCACAGCATATTCTTTCTGTGATATTTAATACTTCAAGATTAATTAAAGATAACCTGAGCCCACTGATGAATTCTGTTAATCAAAAAAGACATGGCCTTCCTGTATGGCACTTGCCTTTCAACTGTTGTCAGCACAGACCTTTAAGTAAGTGTCTTCTATATTCCAGTGGGGTGACCACTAATAACTTTTTGCTTCATGAAAGGACATTCAACAGATTCAGTGAGATCCACCCTAAAGTCTCAAAGTTCTTTTCTCAAAAAAAAAAAAAAAAAAAAATAGGGGATCAGTTATTCTGGGATGAGGAAATCAGGGAAAGGGCTAAATAGGTAGAAAAAACAGCTGAGGTGCTGAGATTCATCAGAACAGCTGACATTCATGGACATGAAGGGCCATTGTGGTAGAGAATGAAAAAGAGAGACAGAGAAAGAGAGAGAGAGCACTTTTTCTTTTGGTAGATGGCCACTAATTTGACTTCACTCCAGGTATTTATTCCTCAGGCTATCTTTACTGTGTTAAACATCCACAAGTTTCTTCAAAATATCCTCTGGCTCTTCCAGGTGAACAGTGAGAAGGGATGACCTCAGGGACCCTCCAGCGGTTACTGCTCTGGAGTTAGAAATGAACCTTTGTACAAGTTCAAAATGTCCATGAATTATATGAATTTGAGCACTTTATGTTTGGCTTCAAAATTCTTAGCCAAATTGCAAGGCAAATTCTCATTTGACTCCATTTATTTGAAATTTTTTGGGAAGTAGAATTGGATGAAGAATCCTTCCTCTTGTTTAAAATGGCTTGTTCACTGCCTAGAAGACTGCATTTTGGGACATGGACATTGAACTCTCTGTTCATCCACTCTTCTGGATGAACAGGGAGGCGAAAAGGTCACAGGTGAATACTGTCTTCAACTAATTTGTGGAGGATACTTGAAAAACTAGTCAAGTGATTTCAAACGGTATTTTCACAACAGAAATTTTACGAAGAACTCTTGCTACATCTTGAGATAAAAGGGCTCTCTAGAGAAATAAGTTAACAAGACATTCCACCCCACAAAGAAACTAAACATGTCACATTAGCTTTGATATAGAAACATAGAATGATGAATCATTTTTTGACATTGTAGAAGTAATGACTTTTGGAAAATGTGGTGAGTCCCTGTTGATTCAGGAAGCCTTTTATATATTGCATTTTATAAAGCACAATGATGAATGACATTTAGGAGCAAACAATTAGATGAATGTCAAGATGCATACTGTTAGGTAGTACATTTATATCAATACTTTTCCATCCTTCAATTGAAAATATTTTTAATGTGCTTAGCCATCTATTTTTCAATTGCTTTATTTGTGCAAATGATATATTTTACCTTTTTTATGCATAATTCCATAACCTAGTTTTATCTCCTAGACAAATTTTCTGAATAATACCTACATATGTTCATATATAATTTGCATATCTTAATCTCTATAAATAGTCCATATATTTATATCTGTATCTGAATTTGCATATAAAAGCATCTGTCTTTATATATACATATTTTCCCTCCTTGGGGCCTAGGCACACACTATTAATATTTTCTCTCCCTGGAAAACTCTTATGCTCATTATTGATTTCTTCTCATCTTCAGCTCCTCAAAGAGGCTTTGCTTGATCACTCAAACCCTCTCATGACACTCTTACTCTTTGCTTCTTGACACTTAGCATGTTTTATATGTTAATATAAATTTTGATGTATAAAGAAGTAATGTGAAACTTAATCTTCCTAATGGCAGCAGCATGTCTGCTTTGTTAACCATACTTTATCTAGAAATTAATAGAATTCCAGGAGTATAGTAAAAAGTGAATTTGTGTGTTTTGAATAAATATTTGTGAGTACTAAACTCCATGTGTTATGGTAGTTCCAAAATTTTAGTGTCATTTGTACCAGAAAACCATGCAATTTGAGGAAAATGAGTGTATATAAACACATCCAATGACATATATTTTTAAAAATTTGAGCCATGGAAAGAGTGGTACAATGTTCTGTAAAAATGATACTTGATAAATATTTCTTGATATTATTTTATTTTTGTGGTAGTATTGTTTTATGAAGATGAAGAAAGGTCATAATCATTAGAAGCTTCAGCCTTAGAGATTCCATATTCTCTTCTGAAAGCTGTTGTGCCAAAATTACACACATAAACACAGATTTATTTTTGATGGCTGCAGGAAATTATTAGCACTTCAGAGATAATCGAGCTTTGCTGATTCTATAGAAAACAGTCATTGGTGAATGCATTTCCATACCCATATGCACACCTTTTTTTTTTTTTTTTACTAAAGATGTCAGACAGGTAGTCCTGAACCAGAAGTCAATAAGGAAGAGAAAAGGAAAAGGAGAAAGGTAGCACTGTCAGCTTTTCTCTTGTAATGCATTTCAAGTTAGGGCTCTGCTTGAGGCTTGTGAAAACCAAGAGAGCATTATTAAAAATTCAGTCCATCCAATACACTTGAAAACATTACCTCACTATTATTTTTCCAGTTGCAAGTCAGGTTTCACAGAGTTAAAAAAATGACATCCCTTCCAAACTAATCTTTCCATTCCAATTTACTATAGATAAGTTATATCAACTAAGGCATTGAAAATAATTACAGTAATCTCTTGATATATGTTCGTGGTTTTTAAAGATTGTTTTTCAAAATACAAAGGCTAATTTTGTTTTACCTACAGCCTAGTTACTAAGGTAATGTTTACCATGCAGAGGACTAAAATTACCATCCAAGGATGTTTTGTCTATTTGTCTGAAAAATGTTGTGCTCTGTGCTATGGAAATTTGGAACATTAGAGTTAAGAGTATAATTATATAGTCGGCTCTCCATGAAAATGATGGTCCTGGGATACAAAAAGTAAATGAAATCCACAGATAATCCCAAACCTTTTTAACAGGAAAAAGACCCTTTTTACATGGAAATGCCAACAACTAGCAGAATTGATAAAATGTCCCTTCCCTGTCCAGTTACTGGTGGAAGTAATATAATAATAAACAGTGTAATGGCCCAAAGACAAGGAGTCAGAGAGAAACAGAAAAACAAAGGGTATGGGTTTAATCAGCACCTGAAACATGATGTTTATTGCACGTAGTTTCCAGAATGAATATACAGTGTGACTGGACAGGCAAAACTAATTTAACACTCAAAGGTTTTTAAAGTAGTAATAATTTTTACAAATCCAAAAATTATGAACAAAAAAGAAAATCTGTATATGAACAGCCCACTGCATGTAGACAAGGCGTTGCTTAAACCAGTGTGGATTTGAGATCTCCATGCAGCAGCCCAAGCAGTTTGTTATGATATCAGACCACTAGGCTAAGTATCCAAACCAGAAGTGCTACCTGTGAAAAATCAAGACTGTTAACATAGGCTACCAAGTCAATGCCTTTTTCATGCTCCATTTTGTTGCTGCTCCTTGATTATTCAGGGGAAATAAGCTAAATAAAAAACATTCTTTACACATAAGCACACAGTTAATGACCAGTATTTCTACTTCATGGTGGTTGGTGTTTCAGTGGATAAAGATTCAGAATTAATGATCTCCATGAGATGGCTCTGATTCACAAGAGGAACAGTCAGCTTTATTTTCTTCTACAGCTATTAATATCATGATATCGTGTAGAGGTGTGATATTTGGGACAGAGAAAGTACCATAAAAAAGCCCGGTGATATTTCTGAACCATGGCTATACTGGAGAACTTCACAAAGGTGCAAGAATGTCTTCTCAAGTATAGTATTAAGGATAATCCATTATTGGCTCAATTAGTGAAACAAACAAAATAGAAAATATCTCAAAATACCAAAGTCAGGATTATTGCCCCATTGAGACATACAGTGGCTAGTCACTTAGTGGGCTAGCTTCATCTTAACATTGTTTTAATTTTCGATTTAATTTCATCTAAGGAGAGACAAATGTGAAGAAATAGAAGCACTGAGGGTTTCGATGTTACCATCAGAGCTTAGGGTCTATCTTCAAGAAAATTCATTGATCCTTTTTCTTGCTTACCACCATGAAGTCCTACATACCTGAGAAGGCGGAGGCTCTTACCTAATAAGGACAAGCCCTTCTGCCCTCCCCTGGGGAAAGAGGTTATACTTTTTTTAGGGAGGAACATATATGGTATACAAAATGCCTCATAGGTTACTGTACATTGTCTTTCACCTCCAAAACTTGAGAATATCTGAGTTAAAAACAAAATTTTAGAGTTTATTCATTTTATAAATTTTGGGAAAAAAATCTAACAGAGGCTCAAATTCAAATTTAGGTGCCTTTGATGTATTTCAAAGAACTCAACTAATAATTTATTTCCTAATCATTTTCTGTGTTAAATACTCTTCCTTACCTTTAGGCTTTTCCTAGAACCGTAATATTATTGAGATGGGAGGGGGCATGGAGGTTGTTTAATCAAGCGCATTCTGCTTCAATACAGCCAATGGCAGTACAGTTTATCCCACAGGTGAGCACAGTTAGATTTTAGAATGTTCTCTCTTGCTCCAAATGGTAGAGATAAATGACATTGATCAAGTCTCAGCCTTTCTGAGCTTTAGCTTCCTCATTTATAAAATATATACCTCTCTTAATAAGCTGTTACAGAGATTAATGAGATATTATGTCTTCTAGCAAAACTGCAATGGCTATACAATTCGAGTATTATTTTTAATTAACGTCCATCAACCTATGAAGTTAAATACTGCTTTTCAAAATTAAGAATGACAATAATAGTAGTAGTAATAATAATAATAATACTAATAGCTCACAGGTGCTGTTGTAGCCATTAAATATGCTAAGAACTTTGTATGCCTTATCTCATCAAAAGAAAATTGCAGCATGATGCAAATGTCCTGTAATTAAATAGTGATGAAGGTTGCACAACCTTGTGAATACACTAAAAATCACTGAACCATATACATTAAAAGGGCAAATTTTATGATATGTGAATTATATCTCAATTAAAAAAAGAAAATTGAATGTAAAAGAGTTTGGGAAAATTACACATGTAAAGGTAGTCCGCTAAGTGCCATGAAGGCTACGATGAGGAATAAGTCATCTTTTTCCTACCCTCAGGCTGTTTTTAAATATGTTTGAGGAGTTGAAACAGGCACATAAAAACTAACGCCTAAGGCACTGTGTGAAGAAGGATTGTGATAGGTTTACAAAGTTGTATTAGACATTCTTAGGACCAAGAGATGGATATAAGCCTCCAGGAAGGTAATATCACTGCTAGGGTATAGTTTCGTGGAAACACAAGAGCTATAGCATTCTGTAGAATGGAGACATGTTAGAGAAGATATACTATCCTTAACACATTGACTTCCACACTGGAAAAAAAATATTCCCTGGGGCCACAGTACTTTATTAAAACAAAAGGATCCTTTCTAATTTGTTATTTTTTATTGTTTTCTGTGTGAGTGATGTGCAACGCAATCCACGTTTTTAAAGTTAAATTGTCAATATTAATTGTAACAATAAGAACACCCACAAGTAAGATTTTCACAAACCAACTGCGGGGTTTTGCTTCACGAAGCCCCGGGCTCAAAACTGGCCTGAGTTAAATACAACTCGCGTGGCGGTTATTGTGTTAATGAAGATTTGATGGGGAAAATGAAAAGTATTTTATTTTTAAATGTAGTATCCCTAAATTAGATATTTCTGAGGTAGCATAACCCTCGATCTTGCCCACTGCTGGTTCCTCTTTATGTGGTGCCGCAAACTGTAGCCAGCCAAGAAGAAACATGCACTTCGCAGCACCCTCCCCTTTGCTTAGTCCTCCGGTTTGGTTTTACGATCTTTTCTTGAAACACTGACACAGCTGAGGTCATTCTTTTTTAGAAAATCTCACCAATTTGGTCACATCCAGTGCCCATTCTTATTAGCTATGTGATTTGGGACAGATTATGTAAGCTCTCCAAGGAGATAGAGACAATGCACTTACCTTCCAGGTCAGCTAGGAGTTTTAGATGCGATACGTTGTACCTAGCTCAATGCCTGGCATGAGGTGAGCAGTCTGGCATGTAGGGCCTGGAAAGAGGGATGGAAGGCAGAACAAGCATACCTTCTATGTCTTCCGATGTTTCTCTGGTCCCTGCTGGCTGTGTCACAGCTGGCCAAATGCTGGCTTGCTCCTGAGGCATAGTTGGAGGCTTCCTGAGACCCACTGGTGCACCTGTGCTCCTCCCGGCCACTCCAGCTCTCTTGTGGGTGCATTTGTATGCGTGATTTACCCTTCCAATTTGACTGAAAGCTTTCCCAAACGCAGAAAACACACTCTACATGTTTGTATTGTCCCCTCAGTAATAGCATAATGCTGGGTGTATATTACATATTTAATTTTTGTTATTTGAGTGAATAAAAAAGATGCTATTCAGTGGGATAAATAGGAGACAGGGCAGCAAGAACTCCTTGTTTTTGAAGTGGTGATGTTTTTATGGTGGGGGAGGAGCAGTTACAGCTCAATGCCAGGTTAAAACAACTAGACTGAAACCACTTCTTGACATAATAGGCCATCTGGATGGGTAAGTACAATTTCTACCAGCCAGTGGGATCTCTGTGCCATTCACTCAGAAATGTATTTGGGTTAAATTAACAATTATGTGAATCAGTGTGTTTGCTTTGGAGTTGGAGAACAGGTGGCTCTGACACTCTCTGCAGTGTTGCTTCCTTTGACAACAGTGACTACAGGCCCCAAAGTCCCCCTCATGCCTTCAAACCTTTGCTCCCTGGTGAGGATTAGTCTCTAGAGGAGCAAAACATAACATTCAACCCAACTCTTGATTTCGATGCACAGCATAGATTTAGACCATGGGAGTCATTCCCTATTCTGAAATGAGCACGAGCTCGGAGAGCATTTGAAAACATTGTTGCGCTCTGTCCAAAGTGGGGCCCTGGAGTATCGAGTGTATCCTGTTGCGTGACAGAACCTTATAGAACATAAACAAGGCTCCCTTCTAATCTATACGCCCTCCTGAGTGGCATACTTGTTCATCCTGTTTGGTGTGACTCTCTAGGAGTATGGTTAAAAAAAAAAAAAAAAACCAGACATTTTCATTTTTTATTGATCTTTTTTCCTGAGCATAGTTGAGCGAAACACTTCTATTTAACAAACCCAGAATAGGAGAAAAAAAAAGCAGTGGACTCAAATCTTATGTAACATATCTGTGTGCCATATATAGACTAAACCTTTATATATATATATATATAAAAATATATATATGCATTCTGTTTTATCTATTTCATATGCACATAAATTAAAATATATCTGCATCTGTAACATGCAAACATCTTGCTTGAAGTATGCCCAAGATATTGAGTACACCATTAAATCTTAATCTTGGTTAAAACATATATTTTTCAAATGAATATGTTATTGCAGATAGAATTAGATGGTGCATTGCACTATACTGCCGCTTGATAGAATTTTCAAGTCCCTTCCCAGTGTCATATTTCATGATATTTCTCTTTAACTTGGTTTAATAATATAATCCTTATTCAGAAATGGGCTTTTGTGAAAAAATCAATAATTACCTTTGTCACTATTTATTTAATGAATCCGTGGAAAGACTTCATTAAATTATAAATGCCTCGTTACTGATATTCTCATAATAGATTTTTGAAGTTATGATTTGAGCCAGTTATCCATTTCAAGGAAGATGCAATACTGTGAGATCAGAGTATGTCCAGCAAAATGACTGCTGGTTTTGCTAATGCAATATTCATGAGAATTTGCCGAGACAATCACATTTAATCCCAGAGAAAAAGAATTTGAAATGAATTCTTTTAAATTGTAATTATCCATTGGCAAGAAAGTTTAGCAAGTTTTATTGTTTATGTAATTGAAATGACTTGCTATCCTGTCAACAGGGGAGGATTTTGTTTTTAGAATATCTGTAGTTTCTGAGTGGAATTATAAATATTGGTCCTATAAATATGCTTGATATTAGTATTTTATGCTTTATGTACATTTTAGATTTATTTGTTTTCAGGGGAAAACTGACCCTTTGGCTATAATTGATACTTAAATTGTTTTTCAAGGCCTTGATGCAAATTGGGGTGGGGTAGATAAGTCTGAATTAGGGTAGGGCCTGTGGTTTGAATATACTTTTATGGTATTCAGGTCTAGTCTAGCTAGCTAATTCTAGAGTTTGAATCAATGAGATGTCAAAGATGTTTGAAGTCGAGGCAACAGATCAACATATTCAAGAAGAGATGGGCACAATTTGAAAGTCGGATGCTCTCCAAACATCAGTGACTCTCATTGTTTCATAATTGTTTATTTTACTATTTTGCAAGAAATTAAACCCTAGGAAATCTGGGGATTTCTGCACCTAGAAAATAAGCATTTTACATTTCACGTTGTAGGAAGATTTAAAGATAAGGCAAAGGGACTTATTTCAGAGTGTGGTACATTTACCGTTAGCATTGCAATGCTTCTGTTTACAGAACTTGGACCTCCTTAATAGTTAGAACTCTGATGAAAATCTGCTCTTGTAGCCTTCCAAACAGAACAGATAGGAAACTTCAAGAAGTTTTTTCAGTCTATCCTAGATAAGGAACATATGTGTAATAGAAGAGACCCTAAAACAATGGGCAACTCCAGACTAACAAAAATTTTCATGTACTTCTTATGTTGAAAGAGCTGCTTCCTAGGATGCAATAAAACTTTAAATCTGTTCTGTGAAAATATTAATATTTCTTGCTGAGCACCAGGGAAGTCCAGGGGAAGTCTAAACAACACTTCGGTCACTCTCAGACAGTAAAAATGTCATCTGTTCATTTTTAGACACAAAAAGTAACATCAGGTCTGTTACTCCTCTGTCGTGATAGAACTTCAGTTAAAGCCTCTCCATTATCCCTGCTTTGGGCACATTGGAGCCCCCATTTGCACTAGGAGAGAAACATAATTTTTTTTTTTTTGTTATTTCCATGACTTTCACTTCTCCTCTGCCTCTCTGATTCATCCAAGCAGGAAAAAGAAGAAGACATAGGGGCAGAAATGACCTTCCTTGGCTATTGTTATAGTCGCCATCTATCTGGGCTTAGCCTGTGTATAAAGCTCTTGAGCATTTTTTGAAAACATTTTGGTGGATTCTTTAGAGATCTGAACCACATCATTAGGATTTCCTTACCTACAGTTCCCTTGTAATGGGTAAATGTACTTCCTTCATTTAGGATTCCCTCCTCAGCCCCTGGCATTCATCACTGCAAGTTCAAGTTCTTTCTGTTGAAAGTGAACTTTCTTCACCCCTGAGCCCAGTCCCTTTGGTGGCCCCGCTGAACAGAATACGACACGATCCTACGCTGGCTCTCTAAACCATGGTCCATGGGCAATGCTTATGTGTTCTTTGTTCTAACAAATTCTGATGCACGAGTGGCCCCTGCTGTAGCAATGTCTCTTTGCTCAGCCATCGAGCATCAGCCAGCCACAGTTCCAGAAGATTTCTCAGGTATAGTCAAATCCCAGTTTACTGACTACCTTGACCACTTCCACCAAGTTCCAGAAGACACATAACAAACTTTCTGAGATGTTTCATTAAAGTAGCTTTCCAGTGCACTTGAGATAAGGGAAAAGTAACCTTCTACCTTGGAGGTATGTGCAAATCACATCACATCCCAACTCTCTCCAGAATTTCTCTTCTAATTGTCAATCTCCTCTTGGCTTTTCCTGCTTTTTTGATGGACTGAACATTGGTAATTAATTCAGGGCCATGAAAGCAGTTCTTAATGTTCTCCTTTGCAAATCTAGCTTAAGTAATCCTATAGTACACTTTGTAAAATGGAAACAGTAATCTGTTTTCTGGCTTATTATCTTATCTCAACATCTCAGCTTAAACAAAGAGAATCTATTTTAACATCCTATTACATCCACATATCAGTTGCTTACTATTTATTACAAAGTTATTTTAAGCACACATTGATTGATGCATGTCTACTAACTTCCAGGCACAATACAAGGCCCCGTGGTGCTCCTGTTCTAGAAGGAGAGATGGAACAGATAACAAAGGAGTGCTAGATTTACCAAATCTGCTAACTGCAGCTATAGGATGGCACAGTAGTCTTAAATTCAGCCTGTGTAATGATTAAGAGGCCAGACTTTGGAGCCAGACTGCTTGGTTCTGAATCACAGCTTTTCTTTCTTATTGTGTGCCCTTCCCCAAGCTGCTTAATAACTCTGTGCCTCAATGTCCTAATCTGTAAAATGGGGATGTAATAGTATCTCCCTGTGAGACTGTATGAGGAATACAAAAGTGAGTATTTATAAAGTGCTTAGAATGCTATGTACATTTTGGTTGTTAGGAAACTCAGAGTCAAAGTGAGTAGTGTAATTTTCCTAGGACATGGACTTTTAGTATATGTTTTCCTCTGGACTTATGGTTTTCCACCACATTTCTTATCCTTACTTTTAAATATATGTCATTGTAAGGCATTTACATTTTGTGTAGAATAATTCAGGTAATAAAGAGAATTCCAATGAAAATGGAAATTTTATATAAGAGCCTATGGAGACTTTTTAAATATTTTAGCCCATTTTTGCAAGCACTCATTATTTTCTCATTTTACAAGAATTTCTATTTGTTCATTTTCAGTAAATTATTTAATATAGTGTGTGTGTATATATATATATACTTTTAATATACATATGATATAACGCCACAGGAAATTTTCAAAGAAAAGGGTATTCTATAATAGAGACATCAGCACCCGAATGTTTTTGGCAGCACAATTCTCTATTGCAAGGATGTGGAAACAACCCAAGTGCCCGTCAATTCATCAGTGGATTATTAAAATTTGGTACATGTATACAATGGAATATTAATCAATTATAAGAAATGACAGTGATCTAGCACCTCTTATACTTTCCCGGATTGAACTTAAGCCCATTATCCGAAGTCAGGTATCACAAGATCGGAAGAATGGGCTCCACTTGTACTCGCCATCACAATTGGCACTAACTGATGAACACTAGGGTGCTCACATGGCAGTAATATTCTCCAGGAATTAGGGGGATGGGGCAGGGTAAAATCACAACTAAAGGACACTGAGCATTGTAGAGGGGAAGAGCATGCCTCTAACCCTCGCTTGGGCGAGGCAAAGACATAAAATGTAACCAAAATGTTTGTACCCTCATAATACCCTGAAATAAAAAAAAAAAAAAGAATCTCATTTAAGAGATATAATAAATTATCTTGATTTAACAAACATTTAATAATGTTAAAAATGTGATTTTTTTAAAGTCATTCATCAAGCCTAAAACAAATCAAAACAAATTTAAAAACCATATTAACTTAAAGAGATCCTTTATGTATAATAAGAACCAAGGGGGGGAAAAAAAAGAAACTTTTAGGATATCTACATGACGAGGCTAATGAACAATGTTGTAAAATAATACCCTCAAATATCTTCCTTAAATTAATGCAATTTTATACAATATTTTTAAAGAGATTCTCAGTGTCAGCTGATGCCATACTTTTGCTGCCTGATTCAGTGATGAGAATCCAGCAAAGAATGTGGACCAAACCGTCAGGTTTCTAACAGTCTAATTTAAAATTTCTGTAGGAATGGACGGTCTGATGACTTTAAACCCTTCTTCCCCCATGTCATTCCTCGCAACTGAGGTTTGATGAAAGGCGAACAAGAGTTTGAGGTTATGTACTCTGACAAGAGCCTGGAGTGCAGGTGTTCTGTGTTAGTGATTAAGGGCATGTCCACATGCTTTTAACATCAGCTGAGCTCATGGTAGAGTTGACAGTCCTGTTGGAGGATGCTTCTCAGAAGCAGAGGACACAGCACACCTTTCTCTTTGCCACCATGTATTGCGGAATTCTAAAGTTAACAGCAACAACTTTACAGTTAGAATGATTTGTAATGCTGCTTTGCATAATTCAGAGAGTGGGTTAATTTTAGATAATTGTATCTTAGCTTCCACTTTAGTTACAATCCAATAATGAGGGAACTGAATTTTATTTAATAGTTGTAGTACGTCACTATTCCATTACCTGAAATGGAACAAGTAAATATATATTTGCACCTTCTTATGTCATTGTTTCATCATCTATAAAATAAAGAAATGGAATGTTTCAGGCTCTCAGTATTTGATGGTTTTGTAAATAGTGACTAAGAAAATGTACCCATTAAATAACTGTCTGTGTGCCCTATACCCTTTAGAATGACTTTCTATCTTGTGAACATTTGCCAATTGGCTCTAAACAGACTTTATTGTTCTGAGTTCACCAGTTATTAAAGGGAAGATCAAGCCTCATTTTCGTTGTGAAATGGGGAGAGTGGATTAAAGGAGCTATGTTCAAGGACATGAAATGATGCCCTTTCATGCAGGCAGCTGTGCCCATTCTCTGTGGCAACCTCTGGGAAGAAGGCAGTTCAATTCCCTTGAAACTTTGTCTTATGGAATATTATCCATGAAAGAAATGTCTTAAATTTACCCAAATGTAAAGAATCTTGCCTCTACTTCAGAAGTTTTTCAGAAGTTGGAGGAAAGCAGCTGTTGTTCAAAGCACATTCTTGAACAATACCTTGTATGTAATTCTTATTAAATGCTGACTGATCAGTGAAACTTAATACAACTCTTTTTTTTTTTCCTCCTCCCTTCCAGCACCAAGGAAAAATTGGAGTTAAGTTTAATGTTGGGACAGATGACATCGCCATTGAAGAGTCTAATGCTATCATCAATGATGGGAAATACCACGTAGTCCGTTTCACGAGGAGTGGTGGCAATGCCACATTACAGGTGGACAGCTGGCCGGTGATCGAGCGCTACCCTGCAGGTAAGCAAGTGAATGTGTATCTGGGGGAGGTTTTATGAGAAACAAACTGGAAAACAGTTTTGCGTCCGTTTCACCAAATTGTGGTTTTCTGAGAAACCATCAAGTATTTATTGGACTTTAAAGTCATGTGAATGTAATGTTGTCCTAAACTGTTCTTGCCACAGTGTACAAATGGCATTTTATAGGAGAACTTGAAGGCACACGATATTGTTTGCAAAATTCAGGACATCAGTGAAACCAGAAAAATGCACACATAAAAGGCACAACATGTCAAAGCTCTTTTTACTGGATCCTTGCATTCGAACAAAGGAAAGGCTTTGTCAAAAGTAACAAAGTTAAAATTTAAAATTAAGGGAAAGAATATTACAACACTTTTTTTTTTTCCTGAGAGAAAATAAGACCTGACCATTCCTCTGATGGATGGTAGTGAACAGCTGAAACTCATGAAAGGTACAGGAAGCCCATAAGACAAGTAGAGAAATAGGTTTGAAAAAAATTAGTACTGTAAATCAGCAGTTACAAGACCATGTAAGGAAAAGAAGTTTGTTTTCACTTTCATATAACCATGGAGTTTGATAAGGATTCTGTGACACTAGTACTACTCATTTTAAGTCTCTAAAATAAATTTCAATTCATTATTAACAGCATAAAAATTATTTATTAATGAGTTTTGTCAATACTATGTTACTGAAACAAAGTTGATAGATTAGAAATTCAAACCAGCGTTACTTGTGGTTGCATATATTCTCAATTAAAAATAGGCTTTTAAAGTAAAATATAAATTAATCATTTTCCTATCTATATTTTAGTACAAAATAGGTGACTAAAAGCATGAGTCTCATTTCTCTCTGTTCCCTTTTAGATAGAACTGTTTCTTGCACAGCACACAATTTATAACAGTATAAAGAAAAAGTATAAAAATAATGATAACCAAATGTGTATACAAACTCCTCTATTAGAATTATTTGTTTCTTGGAAGAAGTAATTTAATGGAATAACTGATTTATTAAATAAATACCAAATTTCCCTAGTACTGACTCACAATTGGGGAATGTCTGTGATACCCTTCTGGACCTTTTCTGACTTATGAAATTCTAAATCTTCAAGCCTCAGTTCAAACCTGTTCTATCAGTTCAGTAAGCCTAGTGCTCTGCAAATATTTGCTGAATTAAATGTAATTAAAAAACTGCTCTATGTCAAAATTCAGAAACAAGCAAATTAATAGTACGTTCAGTGTCTATTACAATACTGGCAAATAGTGGACACTCAATATGTATTTGCTGAATTGGGAACTATCATAATTTTACACTACAATTATGTGAACCACCTACAATAAGGTGAAGTAATGGAAGATCTGGAGGCAAAGTAATGTAAATACGCATGTGCTGTTACACAGCCCCTGTTTATCCCTTATTGCGTTCTCTGAAATCCTAGTATAAATGTGCTTTTTAAAAAATAATAACTACAACCTCAGTGGAATTACAGAAAAGTAAATTGGTATAATTTTCCTAAAATATGGATAAATAAATACCTATTCGCTGAGAGGAAGTCATTGCACTGGATATCTTGAAAGATATATAGAAGTGTCTAGGCTTTGTCCAGGGGATTTTGTCATCTGTGAATAGTGGACCTGAACATGTAAAATGATAAACGCTATTACTATTATAATGTGGCAGTTGCCTCTTGAAGATTAGTTTTGTTTTAACAGTTAATTTTTTAAATGACCTTTATTTAGTAACTCTTGTCCACATTTTCCAAATTGGTATCTTTAAGAACTCTGTTCTTGAGGTTATTAATACCTATAGCAGGAGAGGGGAAGTCCTATATTCAAGTTAGTTTGGGAAATTCTGAGTTAAACTAAGTTAAAAATATCTGTACTTGGACTTAACTTTATTAAAAAGAGAAAAGTAGGATACATTACCCGAGCATAGATTATCAAACTCTAGTTTCTAATATATCATTACCTTTTAGTAAATATTTTGTTTTTTAAAATTTCTGTATCTCTCAATTTTACTATATTTCATTGTGCACATACCAGATACCATATACTAGGTATAGTTCAAAAAAGACCTGGTCCCTGTCTTCTTTTAGTAGGCTAATACCCAATTTGAATACTGGTAGCTGAGATTGGGGCAGTAATAATTAATTCTTTGAAGAAATATTTGTAGATATTTTTCTAGATTGGTATTTGTTTAACACATAGAATATTTTATTTACCAATCAAATAGATGTAGATGTTCAGAATAAGAAATACAATATAAAAGATTTAAAAATCAGAAGCGACCAGTATCATAATTAAGAAGCAAATCTTTAGAAATAGTTATTTTAAACACAACCTTTAATATCTAGTCAAGGATTCGAAGTATATTAACTATAATATTAATAAATCAAGAGTGGGAAAAATTGCAATTATTCTGAAATATGTAAGCAAGGAAAAACAGAGTCTGCTCTCAAGAAAATTGGAGTACATAAGAGGATTTTCTATATATACATATAAAAAGTTAATGATCAATATGTAAAGAACTCAGAGGAGTCACCATTGTTGTCATCAAATGTTTTATTAATCATCTATTCTGTGTGCATTTCAACCTGATGCTTAAGTAGGAAATAAGCCATGAAAATTTCAAATACCTTTTTCTTTTGGAAGCTTCATCTGCAACAGTGCCATAACAGATGAATACAAATTTTAAAGTGTGTGTCATCTAGATTAAAGTTTTTATAACAAAGTGATTTTTAAATACAAATTCAATAGCAAGGGCTAGTATATGTCTTTTGTATCAGTTTGTGGTATGGCTATTTTCATAAAATATTTTATTGGTTATTATTCATTAGCAAAGCAGATAGACTAATGCTTTTTACCACCAAATCCTATAATCAGAGAAGCAGAAACCAGCAGACAATATTTGGTTTCTTTTAAAGTGCCTGCACTGCAAAATATAGGTAATAAGAGTTGAAATTAGTAATTAAGTATAGCACTTAACCTTCCATTATAGGGCTTTGTGGTAAGTGCTTTTATATGAAGCAATTCATCTAGTAGCAACACTATACCTTTAATGAAAAGCACCTAAAGCATTGACCAGTGGTATTACCCTATAATCGTCTGGAAGGCTTTCATACAGAAACTAATTAGTCGAGGCAGATTTTATGCTCTTTTGGAGTACATGAAATATTTCCATAACTCAACAATTCACATTTTAGAATCAACATTGAATTTTCTGAATAGCAGTCCTAGTTTCCATTATTTTCTGTACATGGAACAAAGTACAGAAATAATATTTTGCAAACCATTTAAAGTGAGAAACCTATTTCTTGGTGCTTATTAGTTAAAGCTCTAGAATATAATGCATCATTAATCTCTGATTTGTCCCTAATTACAGTTATGTAGCAAAATTTTCTCTCTCAACAAAAACAGACTTCCTCTTCTTATAACATTAATTCATATAGCCTAACATCATCTTGCCTGCCCAAACTAAAGATTGCTTCAGATAAATCACAGTTACCTTTGTGGATAAACCTTGGAATTTATTTGCCTACCACACAGTATCAGAGATGTCTTGTATATTCTACACAAGGTCAAATATTCACTTTCTTCCCAAGTTAACACATCAAATCAATAAATATTTAAAGGAAATGTACTACGTAAAAGGAACATAGTAGGTTTGCAGTGTGGTTATAGAGATAGGTTAAAAAAATATTCAAGATTAAAAATATATAAAATGTGGGAAAGTATGAGATTTATCATATCATATTTAGCTAATTTCTTAATAAGATGTAAAAATAAAATAGGTTCCAAAGAGGAAGATACCATTTTGGAGTGAGTGATATAGTAAGACAATGAAAAAAATAATAAACTTGATTTGGGTCTTTTCAGGCATGGATGCATTGAGGTAGAATTACCAGGAAAATATTGATAGAGACAGAAAATATTTAGGAAGCTAATAAGCAATCCAGGTATCAAAAGACAAAGAACTAAAGTAGGGTATGAGAAAATAAAGAGGATGGATGCAGAATATATTGTGAGACCTGCTGAACAACTGAATACTAGGAGAGACATTCCCACATTTTAGGTTCTTTCTCTCCTCCTCCTCCTCTCTCTCTCTTTTTGCCATCAATTATTCAATGTTGTAATGCTGCAGTGTGTCACCAGACGGCACTAGGTACCAATGAAATGGAAACCCGTTATAAGAAGGAACAGAGAAGTCAGACATGGTTCTTGCTTGCCGAGAGATTAGTCTGATTGGAAGATAAGAAGGAGCCACAGAACATAAAAATGTCAAATAAAATGTATTAGCTGTCAAAATTAGTCATACAGAGTTTAATTGCTATTAGAGTTTAAAGAAAGAAGAAAGGTGGTCTGGGATACTGTCCCAAGGCAGATCCTTTAGGGGCGAAACTATCTGAAAAACAGACATGAATAGTTTAAGGGAAGATTCCAAAGAGAAGGTATAAATACTTTTCGCATGACCATGCCATTTGGCTAGAAGATCTTACGGATATTATCTTTAAAGCTTAATTTTGTTTTTATCAGAGAAAGCTGGTAAAATATTTCAGAGCTCAGGAAAGACATATTGATTATTGCTCTTTAAATTCTATACATTTAGTTTTGATTAGTTTTAATTCAAGTCATCAATAATTCATCAATTATCTATTTAAGCCACTCTCTTATTTAGAGATTCCTATTTTGGTACTGAAGTGTTGGTTAATTTGATGATTTTAGTTTTTTAAAATTTATGTTTAGCTTAATTTTTACTACGTGTGATGTAATTAAGAAAATCTACCTCACTCATGATCACTACATTTGAAGAACCTCAAAGTTCTTCTATTTCACCTCTTTCACTTATCAAACAACAAAATAAAACATTGGAAAGGCCACTTGATTTGCTCAAGATCACTGTGCTAGTTAGTGGCAGAATCAAAACTACACTTGGGGACTCTTATCTACAGGTTTTTCACTTGACTTTGTATTGTCTGGGAGACAGAAACCAAAATGAAGAGAGGGCATTAGATGTATCCTTGAACATGGCATGATACAGTCTTCATGTAATAACTAAATACCATGACTTACATGACTGGTCATAACTGCATATTTATTCATGTCACAGTCTGCTATTTCTACTGACCCAAAAAATGCGTAGACACACAAAACTACCTCACGAGTATTTGAAAATAATAACACATGGAAAAAATAATTTTCTTATAAAAACCGTAATTATTTTGTTTTCGCTAAAGTTTCTAATCAATCACACTCATTGGTAGGCATTGATTATTTTTTAACTTCACTTGAGAAAATCGATTAGCAAATTAAGTAAATATTTATGGACCATTAGAACATTAGAATCCTTAAGGATTATTCAAGGAAAAGGGTTTATCTTAATGGAAGACTTGTCACATGTTCTGCTAAAATGTACAGATATACAAAATGTTTGGCAGAATTTTGTTTTCTTCCTACAAAGGTAAGATAGTGAAAATATAAGTCTTGTAGAAACTGATAAAACTATACATAATATTTTAATTATTCTTTAAATAAATTACCAATTTGGGGTAGAGTCCAACAAAAAACATAATAATCAGGGTTTGATACATAGTAGGTACTTAAATGATTATTGAATAAATCTACATTTCTCATTAAATTTCCATGTCAAAACATTGTCTTTTGTTGGTAGGTTTTAGCCAAAATATATTTACATGCCTGGATTAATATTTATTTCAATATATAAATGTTTGGCTTCCATTCGACATAGTTTAATGTTTATAAAACCAATTTTCCATAGTAAATCTTACTCTGAGAAATCTGAAGCTTCACATACTTCAGCTGTGTTAGATAGAAGACTTTTCCTATGTTGATTATCTTTTTTTCCACAGTGTTCAATTTCGCTGGGATTTTGGGGGCTATGCTTAATGATGAAGCATAATGAACTTTTGTATTGAGCAGTATATTAAACACATCAACCTAAAATTCTAAGCTTAGCTTCAAAGAAATTGTGTCCAGGGAGATGGAAAGAAATGATATACTCTCAGACTTGTCACTTATTCTTACATAGTCAGTGACCTGGATTTTTTTTTTTTTTAATATCAGAGATTTTACAGTAATGTAAGGCAACCATATTAGGACTTTTTATTTTTTCACAAAGGAAAGGAGAAAGTTTCTCTAATGGTTTGGTTGAGTTTGGTATCATTTAGACCAGTGGTCCCCAACCTTTTTGGCACCAGGGACTGTGTTCACTGAAGATAATTTTTCCACAGACTGGCGGGGTGCGGGGGTTGTTTCCAGGATGATTCAAGCACATTACATTTATTGTGTACTTTATTATTATTACATTGTGATATATAATGAAATAATTCTACAACTCACCATAGACTGGGGACCCCTGATTTAGATTACACAGGCTGGCAAACATAGATAATGCAGACATCTTCTAAGAGATTGTTCATAGTACAATGCACATAAATGATATTTTATCAACTAGTCCGAACTGGTCCATTCCTTAAATCAAAGTCTCGTAGTTTGGCTGTAAGTTGCCTTTTTTGTTTTATTCTTGCTATGTAATTTATGGAAATGATTTTCATGTTCCATCCCAGGAAACTTGTCAGTAAGACCTGTCAGTGACTTTCACAAAGTCCTCTCGTGCTACAGACTAAAATATCTGCCTCGCATTAGTATTCTGCCCTATAGCACTTGGGCCAGATTCTCACAGGGCCAAACTTATCATTGACTGTGAGATAATCCTGAAAGTTCAGTTCACCCCAAGGAGGCCATTTGTTTCTGTTTTCAGAACATGCTCATTTTTTACCCTAAAAACAAATGCATATTAGTAATATTTATTGCTGAAAAAACTGAAATAATCTGAAAAATTAGTTTCTTCAGATATGTGTTGGGTATCTACTATTTGGATTCAATTGTGAATGACGCAGAGACATATAAGTGAAAGCTGTTCCTATTTCTCCTACTACTTTTTGCCTCTGTTAATCTATTTTGTGACTGAGTTGAGGAGATGGGTTGCCTTTACAACACCGTGAGAAACCCAGAGTCCAATGAAATAGAATGGCAACCCATGGGTTCCTTATGAGTTTGAAGCTAAAATTAACTCAAGCTCATTAAAAGAATGAATTAAATATATTTTGAAACATTTAGTGAATAAAAATTTGCTCCATTTGCCAGTTTTCAATGATTTTTTTTTTTACTTTGACAAGTTCTCAGATTATATTACTTAGAAACCAACCAATCAAACCAAATTGAGAAATATTTCTTGATTATTACTGTGTTCAAGGAATTTTGCTAATTATATAGTATCTTACATTGTGATGTACAAATAGCAGCCCTTTTTAATGGTTTTCAGAAAATTTCCCCCTTTAGCTTCTTGTTTGCCATTATTGTTTCCAATGTACAATTTGTTTGGCAATTTAAATTATTATCATAATAAAAGAATATACTGATCCCACTCCTGATTAAACACAAAATGGCATTATCATGATTGTAAATAAGAGTGGCTGAAGTTATTGACTGAGATTGGGTTGAAGGACTTTTCTCCAAAGATATAAATAATCAGGTTACAAACAATGAATTAATCATGTCAGATATAAAAAATTGTCACTACAGATGCAAAATTTAGTGTTTTGGGAAAGGAGGTGGAAAAGGTTTTAAGAATAGCTAAAGATTGAAGGCCAGAGAAATTACATTTTTAAGGATATTAGGCTTTCAGGAAATTTCAAATGGCTTTTTCAAGTATTTGGTTGATTTTAATGAGATTTAGTTTTGTAACAGTGTTTTTATAACTTGATTATCATCCAGAAATATCTTGCTTGTATCATATAGTTTATAATTACCTGAATTCAATGGATATAAGTCATGTTCCCAACTCAATGACGAGCCTTTCTTTTACTACTTTCTCAAATACTCTGACTCCTTATTTTCTCAAGAGCTCTTTATTATAGAGCCAAGAATATTTATATATTTTATGATGAATACAGATAACAATTAGTATTTTTGTGTATGATTAAGCAATTTAAATTCTACTATGTGATTTTTCCCACTCAGCTTTTAATGTCAGCACTTGAATGCCAACTATGAGCAAGGCTCATGCTTTTCATACTATTTTCTTTTGTCCATTATCTACCTACATTTTGAAAACTCAGGAATAAGTTGGTGTAGAATACAAAAATTAGGTAACTGTCTTCAGTTTTATATATTAATCTAGATCAATTTTTCTTAACTTCCTTTGAGTCTCTGCATCCATAAGATTCTGATAAAGTAGGACATCTTATCTTTAGAAAAATATACATCTATCTGCATGTACACACAAAATTATATGATTTCTAGGGGTTGCAGCTCAACATCCTTAGGATTCAGAATCTCTGTCCATTTACCTAGGATTCAGAACCTCTGCTCTACGTGTTCTTTGAGGATGTTGAGATTTTAGGGGAAAAAAAGTAAAGTATATTTAATGAACATATGAGGAAACTCCTCTGCCCCAAATGAAATGTGCCTCCAATGAACTTTAGCTGCCCTTTATTAACTTTCTACTAATAACCTTCCAACTACTGACACAGCCCTCTGGGTGTATCCTTTACTAGCTCTGATAAAATTATTTTTCTTTAATAGAATAAGCACAACTTTTTTATTTCTAATTTAGAAAAATTGTTCTCTCAAATATGATTATAAGAATGCCATTATCCTTCTAATAAATGTATTTTGAGTACTGAAACAATACGAGATATGATTATAGCATTGTGCAACAAATATCCTTAAAACCAAAATGCAGGGTTTGAGAGTCTCTTTTGGATAGACCTGTTAGTAAATCATCTGAGGATTATAAAGTGTGATGGTGAAATAATAGTGTCCAATATCTCAAAAACAAAAATTGCTCTTAATTTAACAACTTTGGAAAGTAAAATAGTCCTCCTTTATTCACTGGGGATACATTACAAGAATCCCAGCGGATGCTTGAAACCTCAGATAGTACCAAACCCTACGTATATTATTTTTTCCTATATATACATACCTATGATAAAGTTTAACTTATCAGTTGGGCACAGTAAGAGATTAGCAACAATAATAATAAAATAGAACAACTGTAACAATATACTGTAATAAAAGTTTTGCAAATAAGGTTTCTCTCTCTCTTTCCTCCCTCTTTTTCTTTCTCTTTTTCAAAATATCTTATTGTACTGTACTCACACTCCTTCTTCTTGTGATCTGTCAGTCTGACAACCCAGACAGTTACCAAGTGACTAATGGGTAGGTAGTGTGGCCTAAATAGTGTAGATACACTGGACAAAGGGATGATTGATGTCTCAGGCAGAATGGAACAGGGTGGAGAGAGATTTAATCATGCATGCAGAATGGCATGCAATTTAAAACTTAAGATTTAGTTATTTCTGAAATTTTTCATTTAATATTTTTAGACTGTGGGTGACTGCAGGTAACTGAAACTGTGGGAAGTTAAACCACAGATAAGATAGTACTACTGTATTACCTTTCATTATGATAAGAACAAGTTAATAAAGCCCTTTATACATATATACAGGTAACTTTAGAACTCATGGACGATGACAATTTTTCTCTTTCTGTCTCCTTACTTCACTTTTGTTTCACCATTACTTCCTTACTGTTTATGATCGGTCTTTTACATATGTACCCAACTAAAGAGAACACTGATGATCCATTTCATTCTTTCCATAAAATAATAAATCTCTAATGTCAAAATTATTATAACTAATTAAGTTAGGGGAATATAGGAAAAATACATGTTCAAGGTTATGAATTATAAACTACCTCAAATATGACAAATAAATACACTTTGTGCACTCTCCAAAGTTCATAATTCAAAAACAGTAAATCTATCTAGGACAAAGGTCAACAAACTTTCATGATAAAAGGCCAAAGAGTAAATATTTTTGGCTTTGTGGGCCACATGATCTCTCTCACAATTACTCAACTTTGCCATTGTGGCTCAAAACCAGGAATAGACAATAGGTAAGTGAATGAGTGTGGCTTCGTTCCAATAAATATTTACAGAGGTAGGTAGAGGGTCACATTTGACCTGTAAGCCACACTTTATTGACCTCCAATAGAAAGACATGACAAAAGAGCACACGAACCAATCTGACAAAGCTCATAGTAGCCAGAACTGGAGCAATTTGGGCAACAAAACATACAGAAATAGCACTGGGTTATAACCCGGAGAGTAAAATAAATATCTATGAACCCATACTGATATAAATGAGTAATCGAATAGATAGATAGATAGATATACAGATAGATAGATAAGTGGGGGACAGGGACAGCTCATCCTTACAGAAGAATTTCAATTAATAAATGTGGAAAGATGAGGGAAATAGAAAATCAGCATTAGAATCCCAAAGTAATAATTACTGAAGTCAAGATTCATCAATAGATGCTAAAATATGTGAGAAAAAGGTTGAGTGGAGACCAGTAATTTAGGTAGTTGAAAAGTATCTCCTTCAAGGAGAAATAGTAGCTGTCTGCAGAGAAACTCAGCAGATCACCTTAGCTAAGTGATCAAGTTAAACGTCACTAGTAATAAGAAATATTGACTTCATGAACCTCCCGATATGATGCACTGAGAAAGGCACTTCACTTTTCTGGTATTCTTGATATTCTCAACAAAAATCCATAACCTCAATCTAATTATGACAAACCCAAATTGAGGGACATTTTACAAAATAACTGACAAGTATTCCTAAGATACGTCAAGTACATGAAGTACAAAGAAATACAGATCTGAAGGGATGAAGAAAGACATGACAATTTAATGTGATGTGATATCTGGATTAGATACGGGAATAGAAAAATGACATTAAAAACTGGTAAAACCAAATACTTGATAGTTTACTACGAATGTTAACTTATTCATTTTGAGAATTGCCCAATGGTCATTTAAGTTATTAACAAGAGGGAGGCTGAACGAAAGGTATGTGGAACTCTCATTGCTATCTCTTGCAATTGTTCTGTAAGTTAAATTTTTTTCAGAATAGTTTAAAAATGGTTTTTACCTAAAAAATATCTTTTCCCCAATTCTCTATAACATTATTTCATAAAAAATAACTTAGCAAAAATTCATATCTTTTTGGAATTGGTAAGTCAGATGTATTTCTTGTGCAAAAATTATACATTGACATATTCATGTGGTTATTAGAAAATTATATATCAACTTAATTTCTCTAACAATCCAAAGGTGTAAACTAATCTAATATTGTAGTTGGTTCTTAATTAAGACAGAATGACATAATAGATGTGAAAACTTTTTGAAGTATAGAGCCTTTAAATAGGCTACATATTAAAATTTAAATTATGATGAATATTTTGTGTCAAATTTAGCCTTGTGGGGAAAATATTTCTCAAAGACAGACTTTCATCTTAAACATTTTAAAGTCTGTTTTGTTTTTAGCTTTATGAATTTGACTGTATTAAAAAGTCACTGGGTTCCCTCCACCTTAGAAATTTGAGACTAACTGTCCTCATGCTAAGTATTATTGAAGTAATTTGTCATTTTGGGTATAATATCTGTACTGGTGGCCTGAATATGTAAAATGTCCATTGAGAATCTAAAAGAGAATATATCTAACATAAGTCTGTCTAGATATTAACATATGCATTTCCAATGAAGTATTTTAGCTGGATTTATGAGATATAAAACTGAACAGAATAGAGGAACATTTAGCTTCATTTTTCTAGATAGTGTCAACTAATTGATAACATGCCATAATAATTTTTCAGGGTCACCTTTCCTGGTGCATTTTTAAAAGTCCAAGTAGAATCTTCAGTCTTCTCATTTATTATTTTTCTTGCTCAAGTTGGCAGAGGACAGGGATGAGACTGCATTTTATGGTTAGAGGAGAAACAAACAAAAAGAAGCAAATGAAAAGGTTTTCTTCGCGAAAAAAAAAAAGAAACAGAATCGTCACAATCATGGTAGGAAGAGGACCTGGGGATAGTGAGATGAGACCTGTGATTTACAGAAATGGAATTCAAATAGGGTGTTAAATTATTTGAATTAAAATTGATGTTGCACTAGCACTGAGGTGAAGAGGTAACAGAACTCACCCAAAATCTTATACATTCACAGAAACCTTTAAAATTTCTGCCTATTGTAGGATCTAATATCAGCAACAGTGAGTTAGGCATGCACTCTTTGCTGGGCACTCTATATTAGGCACTGTGCTAGTTATTTTACATATATTATTTACAAACATTATTGCATTAACTCTCACAAAATGTTTATAAGGCAGCTTACAGTATCTCCTTTTGATAAAAGAGTAAACACAGAGATTAGGTTACTTGCCAGTTGTCATACATTCCAAAGTTTACTCCAGCGCTCTATAGTATTATGCAATGCTGCTTACATTACTTATTCTTATTTTTTCCAAGAAAAAATTCAGAAAATTTTATTCTTGGTCCCTACAAGACCAGATAATGGCCAGACTTTTGTTGTACTAAGATCCTGATGCCAACGGTTATACTTCAGATTTCTGAGGGAAAGCCCGGGGTCCTTAGGGATTTAAAGCATGCTCACATTAGTGTCCTTCCTTCCCCTCAGCTGGTCATTCTTTATGTAGATGCAGAAGTGAGTGCCAAATCCAACTTGTAGACTTCTCTTAAATACTAAAACTGCTGTAGGAAAAATAGACCATACATAAAATGACCAAACTTCAGATATATGCCAGAAACTTAATGCAAATTAAAGGTGGGATAGCGTGAAGGTTAAGAAAGAAGGTTCAGGAGGCAGACTGCCTGGGTTCAAATCCTAGTTCCAACACTTGTTAGATACGTGATCTTTGGCCAAGTTCTTTAACCTCTTTCTACTTTAGTTTCCTGACCTGTAAAGTGGGAACAATGACTACTTATTTCATAGGGTTGTTTGAAGTTTAAATGAGTTATTAGTTTCGAAACATTTAGATATTGGTAAAAACCTGGTAAATAGTAGTCAATAAAAATTAATTCCACTATTGAAAACAGCTTGGTTTTGCAATCCTGCAATTGGATTAGCGGGTAACCTCCCCATTACAGAACATTTCTTTCTGGGAACAAATCTGTCTTGTCTTGACTGTCAGACTGAGGTTCACACACTTGAGGAAAAACCTTTTCATAAACTTAAGATTGTTCCTCCTGACCCTAGCAGACATGTAATTGCTGTACCCACCTCTATCCCCAAACCCACTCCAAGCCAGAACACTACCCAGGCATTACTAGGAAGGACATAGTTCAAGTCAAATGAGTAGCACAAAAAATGTGTTCTGTAAAATTTAGAGAAAGGAGTGGTGTGTGATAATCAAGGCTGATTTCACAGAGAAATGAAATGTGGGCTGAGTATTGGAGAATCCTTTGGATTTTAATAAATGAATATTAGAGAGACTGTGCTAGCTAGTGGATAGCCACTGTATATAGTTATACAGCTCGGGTTCTGCACCAATCTCCCACCAGAGGGAAGGAGTAGAGCCTGAAATCCAGTCTGTGGTTGTGTCTCCAAGACTTGTGCACTTACATAGGTGATGTCCCCTGACGAAAGAGCTGTCTTTTCCTTCTCACCAAACACACTGGGCTTGCCAAGCCTTTTGCCTGGGCTATAACCACCCAGGGGAGTTTTCTTTTTGGAATTCCCGCAGTGATGCCCAATAATGAGAAGACCATAAAAATTATCCATGCAAAAAGGCACAATTCTGAGAAAGAAAAGAAACACTATTCATAGTTACTCCTATATAACAGGAACAAACTATGACTGTTCTGGGCAATCCAGAACATTTGTCACCTTACCTGTAAGATGCAAGACCTGCTAGTAGAACCGGGACTACGGCCTACCTTTTACCAAGAAGTAATAGAATCAGTCCAAGTTAGTTATAGTAAGGGGCTGAGTATATTCTTATTGAGTCATTTTTCATGTGCTGGCATCATTCTAGTGATGTAAGACCTTTTTCACAATTGGGGCCTCTTTTCCTGCTATCAGCTATAAACCATATATATTCTTCCCCAGTCTCCATTATTTTAATCTATCTGGTGTACAGCCAAAATGTTTATCTTGCTAAATTGTTTTTCATCATATCTTTTCCTGCCCCTTAATTCTTTAGCAGATCATCAAAGTGAACTGTAGAAGAAATGGAATTTACATAGATGAAGAAAAGGGTTCAATGTCCTTCTCTGAAATCTGATATTTTACATTTTGAAATCTTTTTCAGATTTTAATTGTTTTGTTTCTAAACATGTATATTTGTTTGAAAAATCTGACTTTCCTGATCTATATTTTTCTAAGTATTATCAATTTCTTGCCCTTGTAATAAGAAACCTAGGATTGGACATATTTGGTTATCTTTTAACAGTATATGTCATGTCAGTTTCATACTTTACACTTTACTGTTGTCTGAATTGAATATACGTAAAAGCCATTAAGTTGATAACTACAGATAATGATTGAATGGAATTGGAGTATTTCAATGTATACTTAAACCAAAACAAGTTGAAACAAGAATGTCCATTGTGTTTCTTCATAAGTTATGATGATGTTCTTTACAAACTTTTTATATTTACTTTAGAAACAAAATAACATGAACAAGAGTAGTAATAAAGTTATAAGGTAATGTACCTGTTTTGAAAAATGCCTGTTCCTGTCACTTGCCCACTTTTTATTGGGGTTGTTTGTTTTTTTCTTCCTGAGTTGTTTGAGTTCCTTGTGGATTCTGAATATTAGTCCTTTGTCAGACACATAGTTTGCAAATATTTTTTCCCATTCTGTCTATTTACTCTTTTGATTATTTCTTTTGCTCTGTAGAAGCTTTTTAGTTTAAATAAGTCCCATTTGTCTATTTTTGTTTATATTGCATTTGCTTTTAGGCTCTTAGTCATAAATTCTTTGCTTAGGCCAATGTTCAGAAGAGTTTTCCCTAAGTTTTCTTCTAGGATTTTTATTGTTTTAGGTCTTATATTTAAGTCTTTAATCCATCTTCAGTTAATTTTTGTATATTGTAAGAGATAGGGATACAGTTTCATTGTTCTGCATGTGGCTATACAATTTTCCCAGAACCATTTATCGAATAGGGGGTCCTTTACCCAGTGCATGTTTCATCTGCTTTGTTGAAGATCACTTGGTTGTAGGTATATGGCTTTATTTCTGGGTTCTCTATTCTGTTCCATTGATATATGTGTCTACTTTTATACCAGTACCATACTGTTTTGGTTACAATTGCCTTGTAGTAAAATCTGAAGTCTCCAGTTTTGTTCCTTTTGTTTAGGATTGCTTTGGGTATTCAGGATTTTTGGCTTCATGTGAATTTTAGAACCGTTTTATCTAATTCTGTGAAAAATGACATTGGTACAAATGGCCAAGAAACATGAAAAAATGTTCAACATCACTAATCATTGGGGAAATGCAAATTAAAACCACAATGAGATACCATCTTACTCTAATTAAAATAGTCATTATTAAAGTCAAAAACATAATATATGTTGGCACAAATATGGTGCAAAGGGAACACTTATACTCCATTGGTGGGAATGTAAATTAGTACAACTTCTGTGGAGATCAGTATGGAGATTTCTCAAAGAACTAAAAGTAGATCTATTGTTTGATCCTGCGATCCCTATATGAGGTATCTACCCAGAGTAAAAGAAGTCATTATACCAAAAAGATAACTGCACTCATATGTTTATTTCAACCCAATTCATAATCACAAAGATACCTCATCAACCTAAGTGCTCATCAACTGATGATTGGATAAATAAAATATGGTATATTTATATTATGGAGTACTATTCAGCAATAAGAAATAATGAAATAATGTCTTTTGCAGCAACTTGGGTGGAACTGGAGGCCATTATCCTAAGTGAAGTAACTCAGAAACAGAAAAATAAATGCCACATGTTCTCACTTATAAGTGGGAGCTAAACTGTGGCTACACATGGACATCCAGGGTGGTATAACGAACATTGGAGACTCAAAGGAGTAGAAGGTGGGAGGGGGTAAGGGATGAAAAATTACCTGTGGAGTACAGTGTATACCATTTGGGTGATGGGTACACCAAAAGCCCAGACTTCACCACTATACAATATATACATGTAACAGGGGGGGAAAAAAGAGATAACGTACCTCAAAGCTTAATGAGCTATGGACCTTTCAGACTCCCTTCTAATTCTGTAGAGCTCAAGCAATCAATCTGTCAAAGTTATCAAACAAATCATCCTGCATTGGATGGTAATTGGACCAGATTCTAGGTAATCCTTTTCATTTCTGAGGATCTATGATTCTATGTAATCTACAAAAATAATAGTGGCCATCATATTTTATATTGGCTATATGCTAGAAATTGTTCTCAGGTGCTTTACACATATTATATCTTATTCTTAAAAGTAACTTCATACATTATCCCCATTTTATAGATGTGATAAGACTAGGAAGGATTTAGGAACATTTTCATGAATGCATTAAGGATATTTGAATCTGGAATTTTCTAGCTCCCCTCAAATCAAACAGACTTGACTATCTCTTTACATAAATTTTAATGGTCTTCTGTTTTAAGTATTTAAAAAATCAAGATTTCATAAATTTTAAACTGGAAACTCTTCTTCCTAAGGTAATTTTTTAAATTTTTGGTGATAAATATGTCTTCTAGTACTACATGTACTATAATTTTCACCTAAATTATTATGACAATATAAAATGTTTAAAAAGCTATCTATTCTTGATAATATACTATGTTGTGATCCCTTAGCTTAGTTATCAAATAAAATTTCTTCCTTAAAATTTGTGGCAACCTAGACTCATTTTTCATTAAAAACCTAGCCAAATAAAGCATCTACATCATACATATCCTTAATGGCAGAGCTGGGGTCCTGCCCATACCTTCATCTCGTCCAGGTCTAAAGAAAAAACAAAACAAAACACATTGCATAGACCTCTTTTGGCATAAGCTCCATTAAGTATGTAGTTACTATAACATACATATTTCTTGATGTTTGTCTGTTTCTTGATTGAAATATAAAACTAATAGTGCATTCATTTATGTTTAAGAGCTTACATGATATCTGTTTCTAATCAGAATGCCCAAGGACTTCTTAAAAATGGATTAGCAGTCAGTCCTATGACTTTTTGATTCCCAGTTTTCCTACCCATACTAGAATTGTTGAATATCTCTACAAAGAGTTAGCACAGAGTTATTGCATCAAATTTCATGAAGGGAGTTGACTCTATATCAAAATCTTCCTATCAAATTGCTTCTTGCTTCCTACTGCATTGAAAAGAAAAGTAATCACCACATGACTACCTATTTTTACCAGTAAAAAGCAGGATTTGGAAGGAGTAGAATACAAAATCAGTAAGTCTGGGTTATGGGATCATGGAGAAGAGACTGGGAGCTTGAGATAGGCCTGATAAAGATTGCAAAGATTCAATATGACAGGGCATGTTAGAACAAAGGGTAGTGGAAGAGACAAGTGCATGAGGAGGTGTAATCCATCAATGTTTTCAGGAATTCATTCAAAAATATTGAAGACCTACCACGTGCCTGGGCTTATGCAGCTGATACAGTGGTTAGCAAAAACAGACATAGTCCCTGCTCTCATGGAGTTTACAGTTCATTGGAGAAAACACATTGTTTCAAATAACTCCTCCGGCTAAAGTACAGAGAATAGACTAGAAGGGGCCAGAATGAATGTCTGGAGCTAAGCTAGAAGTGATACCACAGTCCAGGTATTGCCTGGGCTAAGTCATGGGAAGTGGAGATGGAAAGACACTGGTGTTGAGAGTGAAAAACGGGTTCTCCCTAAGGGTGTAGGCCCCAGGAACTTCAGAAGAGAACAGAAGTAAGGGCAAGGAAAAGGCTTGTCCACTCCTTTCTCTCAAGCATTTTCCCAAGTAAAAAGCAGGCTAGAAAGTATTTTGAAGTGTGGCTCTATAGGCAGCTATGGTGAAGCTCTGTCTAATTTCTTAGGAAATATAAGGGATCCTGAGGTGATTACATCCATATAAAGCTCAATTCTTACTGTTTTAGCTCCAACTGGTGCATTGTTCCATTCGCGAGCCCTTCACTCTTCCTGGGCATTTTCAGTACAGGCTGCCACCCTTATTGCAGCACAGCTTCACTCTGGGGCTTGGAATTGGCATCATTCTTCAGGGCTAAGGACTGAAAGAAAAACACAACAGAGTAAGACCTTCATCCAGTTTGAGTAAAAGATAAATATTCCAATTTAACAGTGAAAGTTGCTAAAATTTTCTAGGCATTATTATTTAGTAACCCCCCAAAACTACTTATGATCCCTCAGAATCACTTTTTATGTTTATGTTTTTAAAAAAATCCCTCAGGCAGTTCTTAAGAATAGAAATTTGTGCAACTGAATATAGGCTTATTCTTCAAGACTTAGAGATTTAGAGTTTTGGAAGTGGGCATCTTTTGTGATCTCACAGTAGTTACCAAATGAAAGAAAACACTAGTGTATTTCATTAAATATTAAGATAATCTCACCTTATTTAATCATTAACACAAGTAGGAATTTTTTGGTGCAATGTTTTTATTGTTTGTTTTGCACTGAGACTTTTTATATAAAGTAGAAATCTAATATTAACACTAAATTTTTGCTAGTGCTTCAGTCATCTGTGTAGTTGTGAAGCTACAAGGGGCCACAAAATTAAGAAAATGGTAATAACATAACTTTTTTTTTAAGAAATTTATTTAATGATATGAAAGGTCAAGTAGTTCCTTTTGCAAAAGTTCTATATGCATAAAGGAACTTTATATAATCATATGTATTTCATGCTGAATATAATGTCATTATTATCTTATAATTTAAGTAATGCAAAAATTTAAATTCATTGAGTTAATTTTATAGCTGTGCTAACTTTAAGAATTATAATACAGAATATTATGATTTGCAGCAAGTCCAGAAAAGGACAAAATGGATTTTAACCAAAATTCATAATTAAAGTGGGTCCGATTTTGACATTAACATAGTACCTATTAAGTGCAAATCTAAGAGTACTCACTTCTAGACTGTTTTAGCAGTTGGCAGCAAAGTGCTATCACTTCTTAATATCAAAGATATGTGAATAAGTTAACAACACATGATTTAAAAATACATTTAAATCACTGCCGTATTAGTTTGCTAAGGCTGCCCATAACAAAATGTCACAGATTGGTTGTTTAAATAACAGAAATCTCTTTTCTCACAGTTCTGGAGGCTAGAAGTCCAAAAATCAAGGTGTCAGCAGGTTTGGCTTCTTCTAAGGCCTGTTTTCTTGGCTTGCAGATGGCCAACTTCCTGTGTTTTCACATAGTCTTTCCTCTATGCATGTGATCCCTTGTCTCTCTTTGTGTGTCCAAACTTCCTCTTCTGATAAGAACACCAGTCAGATCACATTAGAATCCACCCCAAGGACCTCATTTTAACTTAACCACCTCTTTAAAGGCCTTGTCTGCAAATATAGTCACATCGTGAGGTACTGGGGATTTGGACTTCACCATAGACTCTAGAGGTGGGGGACAAAATTCAGTCCATAATAGTCTCTTAAGTTCTTTTAGGGTTCTTGTGTGGAGGATGCCAACAAACTGTTTATTTTCACTGAAGTAAAAACAAAGCTACTTGGGTTTTAAAGACTTCAGGAAAAATTTTAGATGAAGTGTTAATCAGGCCAGAGTTGTATGGCCCAATTAGCTCAGCTTTCTCCTTGGATATGAAACAACCTAACTATAGATGTGCTGGATTGTAAGACAAACTTAGAAGAATGTGTATGTGGATCAATTCCAGTTGTCCTTACTAATACAGCATCAGCTCAAACCTGAACATCTTTGTAGTTTTCTCTTCTCTCCGTTCTGTTCTGCATTTAGAGATCCCCTAGAAATTACAGGTGGCTTAACTTGAAGGGGAAATACTGAGGGAAGCCGAGAAATTCACAGTTTTATTCTGACAGATGCAATGAACTATTTCTCCTTTGCACCTACCACATTCTTTAGGATGTCTGGATCTTAACTGGTGATGTCCACCCAGGCTGAGTGTTACACTGAACCACCTACAAGTTTTTAAGTCAGCTTTTGCCAGACTTGATTTGATAGAACTCTCATGAAGATGCCTCTTGAGCAAGAAATAGCCTTCAAAGTACAGTTCCCACAATCACAGGTGTTTGAGCAATCTAAGAAAAGGTTTACTTTGATACATTTTGGACAAAGGGGGTTTGCAAAGAGCAGCCATTGACTGGAAGTCGTTAGATTCCCTCTTAAATATTTCTGCTTTTATCTCTGTAGTGCTAAAAATTTAAAATGAAGAGACAAACCTCTTCTCTTTTCCAGCATCATAATGCCTCTCCCCCATCCTCTTAACCACTCTTTATAAAACTGAAATCTCCTAAAATCTAACTTACATCTGCCTTTCTCTTTTTAAAATGGTTTTTAGAGCCATAACATGCTTCAGTGCATGGGTAGAAAGAATCCAGAGAAATGTCTGAGTGGCAAGAAGTGTGTGCATCTGTATATTAGAAAAAAGAAAGAAGACAGGCTTGAAACATCAAACATACCAGAAAATGTAATGGCTTAATTATAATATAAAGGTCTCCACAGATGCTGACTGAAAGTCTTCATAACATTGTCAAGGCACTATGTGTTAGTTTTAAAAAAAGAGAGCAAAGAAAAAAGAAAGAAAGAAAGAAAAGGAAAGAACATGGCAAGTCAAAGATTTAACTGCCTTTTAAAGATAGTTGCTGAATTAGAAACATTTATGGTATTTTGTTTTTAATGGCTCTAAAATTATTTGCCTTGTGAAAACCCAAAGACAACATATCTTAACAAGATGGCCTAATGCTTGTCTGTATGCAACACCATCTGTGGCACGAGACCATGGGTCATTAGCATTGAAGGTCAACTTAGTGGCCATCCAGTCCCCCAACCTCATTTTGCAGATAGTGGGCCACACAGTGTCTGCTTCTGTTCAGTTTCTTTGGCCCTTCTTTGCCAGAAGCATTAAGGTGGAAAAAGAAGAAATTGCAGCATTCTAGTTGAAGTGGATCTCTTTAAAGCATTACTATATAGATTAAAATGCCATTTTGAGACCCCTGATATCTAAAGTATTCTCATTCCAGGAGCAGCTTTTGCCACCATGCTGCTGGCATTGAACAGATGGTGGTATCCTGAATTCCATTTTTCTTTGGGGCAGGTACCTTTTGCTTTTTCTTTTTGTGTGGCCTTTTCCAGTTAATGGCCTCCTTTCAGTTGTTCCCATTGGCTTACAGGTAGCCATGCATAAACCTTTGAGAATAAAGTTGACATTACTTGGGAGAAAATGAAGTGATTTTGATAAAGCACCCATGGGGTTTGGGACATCACTTACAATAAGGCTAGCTTCCTAGCCTTTATTCATCCTGGGAAATATAAATAGGCTTATTTTCCATTCTTTATACCTACCTCAATTCCCTTTTCATGGTCAGATGAGTGAAAAAATTGTCTGTGATCTATATAGTCCTAGATGTGTTGTTATATAAGGCACATCATACCAGAGAATAAACAATGACACAACCACAACATAATGGCTAATATTTACTGAGTGCTTACTATGTAGCAGGCACTGTGCTGAGAGATTTATACATATTATGTGTATTATTTTTATAAAATAATAAAAACCTATTTTACAGGTGAGAAAACTGACATTTAAAGATGTTATATTACTGATCCAGTGTTACCCAGCTAGTCAATAGGGAAGCCAGCATTTGAACCCCGGAATTAGAATTCATTATCTTAACCATCAACTGGAGACAATTCTTTTAAGTGAAGTATGGAAACAACAATGGAAAAACAAATAACACATGTACTCACCATTAAATTGGAACTAATCAATCAACACTTATGTGCACATATGGAAATAATATTCATGAGAAATCAAATAGGGGCAGATGAGGGGATGAGTAAATTCACACCTGATGGGTACAGTGTACATTATCCAGGGATGGGCACACTTGTAACCTTAATTCAAACTGTACAAAAGCAATTTATGTAACCAAAACCTTTACACCCCCATAGTATTCTGAAATAAATATAAATAAATAAATACAAATAAAAAGTCCATCTACCTGTTTTTTTTTTGTTGTTTTTTTTTAAAAGAGTTCTCTTTCCATAGTGATCTGACCACATAGGGACTCACTTTCAAGAATTAATTGCTGGTGGAGAAAACTAATTTTTATTGGGAAAAAGTTATTTTGGGAATTTAAGTCAAATCCATAGTGTTCCTTTTGTCTACAACAGAAAACATAATGCTTATTTTAAGGGGTTTTACATTTTATAAAATCGAAGTGGGCTAGCAGTGGTCCAACAGCTGTATCTCAGCCTATCCTTTGCACTTCCAGAGCATTTAGTCTTAAATAATTTGTGTGCAGTTGACAAGCCCATCTTTCTAATTGAAAAAAATCTTCCTGCATTCCAATTACAGGTGAAAGAGAGAGATTGAAGTCCATCGAAAATGAGATTAGAATGACAGAGTAATCTGACTTATTTTTCTTCACTGGAGAGTCAGAAACTTCTCAGTACCATTTACAGGGTATATCAGACTGTGTATGAGGCATTCATTTATCTCTTCTTCCATAGACCAATCTACATATTAAGAAGAATAGATTAAAAGTCAAAGTTGGTATGAGGTGGTAGAAATTCTAGCTGTACTACATAATTCTCTGATTTTTAAAAATCAAGAACTGGGAAAAGATGCCTTAGAGAATATATATTTAAGTCCTTGTTAGGGTGGATAAGCTTAAATGTTATGACATTATGATTTAGAAAGTGCTGAAGATTCTCATATCTGGCAAAATGGCAAAATGCCATTTGTAAGGTAATGCGGGGCAGCTCTTACATTTCATTTTTCTTATTCTCACTATTTAGTGATATCTATCAGTGGCCCTGCCTGTTTTTTGTAGCTGTTAAACCATTCTTCCGTCTTAAATGCTACACAGCTAGCACAAAAGAACTCTTTAGTATGCATGATAACAGAGTATGACCTTTAATTTATCAGAGTAGGTTCTGTATTTTGTTATCAGCTTGTCCCTGATGCTTTTCATTTCTTGCTGCTGGTTTTTGATATGATATTCCAGTCTCTTTGCAGTGGGAAACCAATAGCATATAAAGGCTTAAGGAAGAAAGTATAAATAGCTATTTGTTCCACACAGGCAATGAGATCCAAAATTTGCAAGGTTACCTTTATTTCTCACTAATCCGATGAAAAAATAATACAGACTAAAAAATTTTAATGTAAGTAGCTAATAAGAACAAGTGCTTCTACAAATCTTTGTATAAAGGGCTCTAGATATCTTAATGTAGATCCACACAAGAGAGCGACGTGAAGGGAGAAATTTCTTAAGCCAGTTAGACATGCACTAAGCTTCTAATTTCTTCCCCAAAGCACCATTGAACTCTGCAGTAGATAGCCTGTGGCCTTCCATGCCCAACATCATAGAAGTTTCACTGAAGTTATTGTTTCACTAGATACAAAGGCCTGCTGTTCCACATAAGGAGCTGGGATGTCATCTCAAGCATTAGTCATGAACAGAGCATTGCCCTCTTTGGGCTGTGCGTGTTCTCACCAGCCGTGAGACTGACTGACTGGGCTCTTAAATTGCACCGCCCACGCTTGCTTACTGTAGCATTGCATTAAGATACCATATTTAATTTAGAGAAAATCTGTGTATGTGTGTTTAAGGAAGCAGTGGGAGCAAAATTGAAATGTGGATAAGTATAGTATCAATAATATAAAATTAAAATTTGAAAAAAGATCACCCATAATTCCTCCTTCCTTACATAAATATTTTCGTTTTTACATATTGCCCTGAAAATCTTGCCAATTTGCATTGTATTTTACTTAGTAGTTTTAAATCATGTGTACTAATTTTTTCATGTCTCATGGCATGAATATTTAACCATTTATTCATATTTGTAAGCATTTTTTGAGACTAGATATATTTAATTGGAGAGTATATTTATTTCAAAAATAGAGTAGCTATATGAAGTAGCTTTATGAGGTTAAATAGTTTGATCAATTATCAGTCTCTTGGAGGTTAATATCCACATTACAACACATTTTTATGTAGTTACTTCAATAAAATTTAGATTGTAATCTAGGTGAAATTGTTTGCATACTATCACACCTTCTTTCCTTGAATCCATTGTCTTCTCTGAACTACAATTCACATGGTGGTTAATTGCCTACTTATGCCAGGTTTTCTATTGTCTTGAATTTTCACTTAAATCTTTTATTGTCTAACTTTCCTCATTTTGCTCCTTGACTCCCCAAAATGTAAGCTCTCCAATAATAGAATCCATGTAATGTGTTAATGTATGCCTGCCACAGTCCTTTCAGAGTGCAGTCAGTGCTTATGCGTTGACTTCACTGAGTCAGATTGTTTTTCTAATGTCTAGCTAAGCTATCCTAAAGAAACAGAGGATTAGTTAGGGGGAACTAGAGAAGAAGGAAGGTGAAGTTTTTTGGGAATAAGAGATATATCTAGGAAGAGTAGATGTAAATACACACCTTGGGCCATTGACAAGTGTCATGAGAAGACTGGGTTGGTTCCTAGAGATATGTAAAGGGAAAACCAGAGATAAGACATGGACAAGAAGAAAAAAGGAAATATGAAGTCCAAGCAAAATTCACCATAACATGCTGCAAAGTTCTATCCCTCCTCTCACAAGCCAGTGAAGTACAGTGGTCTTTTAACTCACAACTAGGACCCTTTTTCCATTTCCAACTTGTTTCTGGAGAGGGTCAGAATAAAAAAAGTAGTAAACTTGGTGGATTGTTATGCTTGGGGCTTTTCTTATAAGCTGGGGGTAAAGAAAAGAAATTCCTGCAGCATTTTATGTCTCAAGTGGCTATGCACAACAGAGAATCGTTATAAAAGGAAAAAATTAAATTACATTTCTTCACTGGGATCTCAACTGTAATAGGTCTTTGATCATTTTACTTACCTCTGCTTCACTATCTTAATCTGTAAAATGGAGATGACGAAAATATCCTCCAGAAAAATCCTGAGGGATTTGGAGAAGGTTACTGATTTCCTGTCCCCAGGAAGGTATTCTCATCCCAAACTTTATAAGGCAGAACTTTCAGAGACAGGACCATGACATTTTCCATTATACAAGAGAGTGCTGTAAGGATTAAAGGGAAGATGCTGGGCCTTTATGACTCAGATTTACATTATAAGACATTGCTTTAATAACTATTCCGTGGAATACCTTTGGAGTCAGATATATCTAATTTCAAAGGGTTCCTTTTTCTCTTACGCATGACGCAGCACTAGTTACATCATCTTTTTGAGCCTCAGTTTGTCCATCTGTAAAATAAAAAGTATTTGTGATCTGGGATCAATATCAGATTGAAATGAGATAACCTATACAAGCAAGTAGCACAATTCACAAAACATAAAGCCACTCAATGCATAATTTTCCTATTTCCTGGTGGTCCTGTGTTTTCTCTAATTCCTTTACCTACAGACCACGTTCACAGTGAAAAATTTTATTTCCTAATGCAGGAAACTTAGATGGATTCTGACTGGCTAATTTAATCCTGTTGTCAGAAAAGAAGCACCTTTAGATTCTGATAGTGTGTGTTAATCTTTCAATGGGGACGTAAAAAGTCGAGAAGACAATTGAAATTCCTTACTGCTGTATATCAGCAATGAATTGGACACACTCCAGAAGGCCCCTGCCCTCATGTTATAAAGACTAGAAGATCCATAACTTCTACTACCTATTTTTGTTTCAATTTTGTATCATTTTTTGCCTCAGTTAAACTGGAAAGTTGTTTTCTTTGCAGGCTCTTGATATATTTATTAGAAGCAAGTGGTTCTTGGAGAGTTTATATTTAAATTCATTTTAAAGAAATCACCACTAAAATTAGTCTAGAAAAAGATTGTTTTCAAAGTGATACATATTTCTGAAGATGCTTTGAGTTCAAGACTGTCTTTTGTACACAGTTCATTAGAGAATTGAAGCACTTGCAGAACTTTCCCCTGACCAAATCAACTATCAGCTCTCTATGCAATTAGAAACAAAAAGATCCCAAGTAGTGTTAATTTCTCTATTAATGTGTATGTACCATAGTATAGCCCGCCTGAAGCTATAAATCACTGGTTTGTATTTAAGCATAAAATATTTTATTTAAGAGACTCTTTGTCCTATTTTATACTCCAATGACAAAATCGTAATTGAAAGAGGAGTGGGATTACTGAGTCATTTTATACATGTATACATATACACATAATAAATGTACACTAACAACTTTACTGCTTTATGAATCTTGAAGAACAAACACTATTTTAACATGCAACAAATACCCCAATGGGTTCAGCTTCACTTAGAAATTACTTATGAAGCAGTTACCATGAGCCCAGCAATGTGTGTTATACACGAGGTATATAGCAGTTAACAAAATAGACATGGGCCCTGCTCCTAAGGAACTATTGTCTAGAATGTATTACATGAGCTCATTTGATCATGATTGTAGATGTTGCTGCTAAGTGTTGTAAGAATACATAATGGGAGAAGGAGCCATTAAATGGAATAATTAGGTGGAGAGGCAAGGGACACGGAGAATTGTTTCAACAAACACATAAGCCGACAGGAGAAATAAGTTAGCCAGTCTAAGACGTGTGTGTGTGTGTGTGTGTGTGTGTGTGTGTGTGTGTGTGTGTGTTTGTATGTATGTTGGGGGTGTGCAGGGATGTTGAGCAGTGCACAGGGATGCAGGAAATTTGCAAGTCAAAGGAGAATGGAATGTTTAAAGTGGATTGGCCTAGCTACAAGAATTGAAAAAACTGTAAAGTGACTAGAGTTTAAACAGAAATAAATTGTTCAAGATGAAAATGAAGATATAGGCAGGAGCCAAATAGATATATAGATATATATGTTATGTTCATATCTTAATGATATAGGAAATAAAGAAATACATGGTACAAATATTTTCATTAGAACAGCTATATTTTTTCAAAAAATCTCAATTATGTTCAAAATTCTTTTATTTGGAACATTACCAGCTATGTTAGGTATTGTATTTGCATGCTCTGTATGGCACAATGCATACGAATTTAGTTTAAAATTATGGGATAATACTGCTTTTAAAACTAGAGTAATTTTATAAAACTATGATAAACTTTTACTTTGCCTTCTGGGCTTAGGCATATCCAAATGTCATATTCTCAGTTAAAATCAAAGGTCTAAAAACAGACTCCTAATCTTCTCTTGAAGTATATATAGCTTTCAGAACCCTTTTTTGTTTCCTTTCCCAATGTTAAAAACTCAGGAAATAAGAAACCTTCAAAAGAAACAAGTATCTTTTTTGTTGTTGTAGTTTTCCTTTCATATTATTCTAGACAAATGCTTGGTTTATAGCCTTGCTTTTCTTTATTTTTCCCCCAAAATATATTAATGTGTCATATCAAACACTGACACTTTTATTTCTGAGGAGAAATTACACAAGAAGGTTGAGGATTGACAATGGGAGGAGGAAAACTATACATCAGTGTTGTTCATATAGCTTGTTTCCACTGACCAATAGCTGTAAAGTTATGATTAAAATTTTGTTTCCCATTGTACTTTGAGTCACACCATGAAATTTAACTACAATTCAAGGAGTTGAGCTTTATTGCTCCTGGCTGTTTACCTTGGTTTTTTGAAATTACTCTCATTTCCTGGAAATGTACCGGTTCACATAGAATTAATATACTAATGTGTGACCAAATGTTAGTTAGATGGTGTCTTAGTCCATTTGGGCTATTATAACAAAATACTATAGACTGGGTAGCATATGAACAACAAAAATTTATTTCTCACAATTGGGGAGATTGAGCAGATTCAGTGTCTAGTGAGGGCTTCCTTCCTGGTTCACAAATGGCCATCTTCTCACTGTGTCCTCCCACAGCAGAAGGAAACAAGGGAATTCTCTGGTGCTTCTTTGATAAGGGCACTAATCCCATTTATGAGGGTGCTCCCCACATGACCTAATCACTTCCTAAAGGTTCCACCTCCAAACACCATAAGGAATTAGATTTTGACATGTGAATTTTAGAGGCATACAAATATGTAGTCTCTACAGGTGGGAAAATGCAATTATCTGGGATTTAATCAAAATAGAGGAAGTTACATTCCAAGTGTGAATGATCAGATTTTCCTTTTCATTCTTCATCCCTGGAGCCTTGTTTGAAGTATCCCTTACATTTAATACCTTATACCAAAGTGACCACTCCAATTATTGATTATGGCAGCATTACTACAGGTGTGTGTGGGGCGTTCCTCCTGTCAAAATGCTTAATCCTTTAGCAATTTAAAGGAAAATGAAACCAAATTTTACATGCAGTTTCATTGCTTGAAAATGACTTCAAGAGAGTCATATATGTTGTTGGTGACATTTTCAGTAAATGTATCAACAGATTGAACCCACACAAAATTAACTGGAGGGAAAAGAAAAGGAAAATCCTATCTTTCTTTTGTCAGAGGAAAGGAAGTATGAGACTAAATTATCTTTTAGCTATTCACTAAGAAGCTCTGTTTTCATAAATCTAACCTATGTACTCAACAGATTGCTCCAATTGAATTTTGTGCTTTTAAAAAAAAAGTTGAAATTCTTCTCAGACACTTTTTATAACCCCAAACGAATGGATCTTTTGGAAGCAGGTCATTATTGCTTTATCCTTACCTCTGATTTAGCATACTTAAAGATGAAAGTCTTCTCCCAGAGATTTACCTTTGTTTTGATTTGAATTTTCAGTTACATTCACCTTATTTTGAATCTCACCTATTAAGTTTAAGCCTGCTTCCAATGACCATTCACCGAAGCTCTATATGATATTTCTGTATCCCGGTGTGTTTGGCATTAGATCCTGAACATTTCCATAGAAAGGAAAAGGTCATTGGAAATTATATTTGTCTTTGGCCTTTCAAGTCAAATGGGTTGTTTTATGTCCTTTATATTTCAGGTAAGGTCTAGAACTACGGACAGGATTAAATATAGTCAAGAAAACCATACAAACCTCCTGGATGATATTTTATAAGTAAATATCATCATGAATTTGTAAAGAAATAAAATGCATCTTGAGAAATTACTGAAAATAATATACCTCAATTGTCACTGTTGATATGCAACTTTTAAAGAAAATCATGAGGTAGAGGTAAAATATAGGCCTAGTCCTGGTGAACCTAAACAATCCAAACTATTTTATACCCCATAATACAAGGGTTTTGGGAATCATCTATTAAAAAGACATTGTCACTCTTTAGATGTGTCTTCATTTGGTTAACAATGTATTTGTCCATAATTTTGCCACAGAAAAGTCATTAGTATTTTTTTATTCCAGTGGAAGAACAAAGAATTTAGAGAATAAAGTAGACATATATTGAATTGAAGTAAGCACGATCTCCATTCCCATCCATTACCCCTACAAATAAAGTCTGTCCTTTGACTTCAAAATCAAGTCTTTCAGTTAAAAAAAATGCTCTTTAAAATAGCAGGCATCTGACATTCAGGGATAATGGGATATATGAGCCTCTTTGTGTGTCTCCCTTTGTTGTAAATTATCACGTATTTTCACACTTGTCTCTGCTGCCTGCTCTACTTTCTGAATGTCCTTATAGTTGTTGTTAGATGACCTCTCTGTTAATCACTGGGAATGCAGTGTTTGTGTTCTTTTAGCTAAGTCTCATCAAGGATCTTCAAAAGCTATTGTTGACTTAAATCGTATCATACCAATCAAATTCATTAAGCTAATAGTGCCAAAGGTATGGAAACAAATCATACGTATGTATATGTGTATGTGTTTTATGTGTTCTTCTTCAAAGTCATTCAAAAGGAATATATAAAGCTTTCATTTTTCTCTACCTATCCTATTTAGGACTCCCCACCCCCCAACTTTTCCCTACTAATAATAACTGTGATTACCTATTTTGTGGCATGGGGAAGTTATTAAACAAATGATGAACTGATTGATTATATGGGTGTTGAGATCAGTGACAATCTATTAAAGAAATAAAATTATAATTGAAATATGTAGAATTTCATTTGAAAAGGAAGGGAAGTTTAGCTATAAGTGGTCTATTCTCTGTATATAAGTATCTGCTTTTCATTTGAATGCTGTTAGGCTGTGGGGAGGAGTTAATGGTGGCACAGAAACTGTAAGAACTAAAAACAAAATTGTTTTCACTACTTCATTGTACAGAGATTTCATAGGAGGTGATGTGATAGGTATTGTGCAAGCAAGCACTGAGAAAACAATAAACACTACACATAGTACTTGACCACATGGAAATTCAGAGTTTAAAGGAAAACTATTTATTGAATATGTAATTACAAGGTCAATGCTTGCTTCTAAAGGGCAGATTTGAGGAGCTACAAAAGCATATAGTCAAATGTCCTAATGTAACTTGAACAACACGGAACAGCTCCTGAGGAGGCTCCTGCCAAGCCGATTCCATTAATGATTAATGATTAATGATTTGCTAAAGAAAGATGGAGATGAGGTAGGAGCAAGGGAGAGTATTTCAAATAAAGGAAGTGACAAGTGCAAAAGCCAAGAGAGGAGAAAGAAGAGATTTAGAATTGAAAGAAGACTCATAAGGCCAAAAACTGGAGAGCAAGGCAAAGATGGCCTTTAAAGGGGATTGGGGAGCTAGGAAGGGAACAGATCATGGACCTTATTAAGGGTTTGAGATTTTATCCTAAAGGCAATGGGAGGGGATGTACTAGATAAGTGGTATGATTAGATATTGGCTGACATATGGAAAATGGGCGGGATTGATTGCAGAGAGGATGAACAGAGATCTATTAATACACTGTATTAATTGGGCAAGAGGGATTTTCGACCTAGATTTGGATAATGTCTGAGAGAATGTGGGTCACTCTAGCATGAAAACAAGCTATACCAGTGTGAACTGGGATGACTGTTGGATGACAAAGAAGTCCCTAGAGCAAAGGATGTGTGTTTTGGGAAAATATTTTATGTTTGCTTTTCAAATTATGCATGTAAAATGTGTTTATTATATAAATCACAGATAAACCAAAAACATATAATTCATCAATAATCACACTGCCCTAAGGTAACCAATGTTAAAATTTAGCATATTTTTTCAAATATCCATATATGAAAACACACAAAAGAGAACACAAATTGTGTATACTCTTAAAAAATGAAAATAGGGTTTGAATTTTATATAATTTGTATCCTTTTAAAAAATTATCAGTTTACTAAAACTATATTCCCAAATTATAAAATATTATTTTACAGTGTTTTAATGATTACATATACAGAGAAATGCACATCAATGTTTTTATTAAACTTTATATTTTTTATTTTGATTTTCACATTTTAAATTAAATATTAGTGTGTGAACTATTTTCACTCATATAGACATGCATCGATAAATTGACAAGGTCTATAGATAGTTCTTTTCTATTTCTCCCAAAGTATATGGCCAATATTATGGTGGGTTTACTGTGGTAAGTATAATGTATTATAAGACAGCATTTATAAATTATTCTAAATAAAAAAATGTATATTATCTTCCCTAGCAAAATGTTCCAGTCTTTTTACATAAGTAGTACTACCATTCAATGTTTCTTTCACCTCTAAGTCCTCATCTGAGTTATTGCCAAAATGTCTTAGCCCAGATTTTCACTTTAATTTAAATGAAATAGAGAAACTCTTCTTGCAACATACACAGCTGAGCACTAAGATGGCAGCCGAGATTCTCTGTAAGTGCTTTATGGATCAAGAAAACACTCATATATTTGCAAGCATTATTCAAGGTCAATGTAAACAGTGTTTCTAGCAGATAATATTTTATTCAAAGAAGCAAGGCTCTCAGTTTAGATCCATGAATAGGGGCCACTGTTTGTGGCTTGTATTTGTTCCTTCAGCTATCATGCCTTTTTAAGAATAACTTAATAAAAAGGAGATATTTGAGTATATAAAAACATACATACAATTCTTTTTCAAATATTATATGCTTCAACATGTTAAGCTTTAAATGGAATTCAAGGACACTCAAATAAAGTCACTTTTGTCAAAGCCTTTTCCTATAATAACATATTTGGATAATGTGAGATGTATTCTCTTATGATGTCCAAGTGATTGATAAACCAATTTATGGAATATACAAGAACTATTTGGACTTTGTGGTTTTCTTAAATGAGGCGAATAAGAATTTCTGTTTTCTGACTAGGAAATAAAGTATGCTAGGCCTATTTTAGATGCTTCAGTGTGCCAAAGATGTTATTAAGTCTGGTGTTCATAAATTACTAATCTGGAATAAGAGGTTGAATGTATTTTGAAAACTTAAACCTGTTTCACCTGAACATGTTTAACTAGTTAATAAGAAACATCAAAAAGACAAAACCCTGAGGTCAATGGTCATTTTTTGTAAAGCTATTATATGCTGTTTAAATTGGTTGTTTGGGTCTGTCTATAACATAAGTTTAATAACCTAGCTCAAATGCAGATTTCTAATTTTCAATTAACATAGGAATAATTTTGTTTGCTAAAATAAAATAAATGAATGAATGATAAGTCTGAAACATGAAATGTTCCAGGTAGAACTTTTTAAAATTCCAAATTTCAAAAAATCATGTGGCAACTGTATAGCTCAAGCTTTAAGTATTAACTTTTAACCTTTGACCTTACAGATTTTAACCAATGAAATGTCTCTTTAAACTTTAAAGGAAACAATGATAACGAGCGCCTGGCGATTGCTAGACAGCGAATTCCATATCGACTTGGTCGAGTAGTTGATGAATGGCTACTCGACAAAGGTAAAAAACATTGATTAAAACTTCAAATAAAAAAATAATTTGAACATAACCAAGTAGTACTTCATTGTAACACTAATAAACATAAAAAATAAATTTTCCGTAAAACTAAATTAAAAACAAATTTAAAACAGTAAAATGTAGATAGTAATATTTGCATACCTTGTATAATAATTTCTATACATTTTTAGACATACCAGCTGTTTAATAATCTTACCCAGTTAACTTAAGGTTAAAGGGACTGTTAAATATAATCCACTAACTCAATCTATGAAGGTACTCACAGCAAGCATTAACCCAAAATGATAAATCATTCATAGATTATATTACATGTTCCAGCCTCTAAATTATTAACTAAAATATATGTAGTTCTGCTATCTTTATCATGGTCCTGAAAAAAAAAAAAGACAACTCTTTGTTTAAACTCTAGGAATCTTAAATAGCGGGCAATATGGATTGCCAGTCAAAATGAAGTCCCTTTAACGTTTGCAACCTTCTAAGAGCATTTGGGAACAAGCCCTAATTAAAACTGAACTTAAAGTTGTGTGCATGCTTTTTATGAGCAGAGAGCAATCTGCTAAAACTGGATACTCAATTTGATGATAATGGTACTGTTGCTAAGGATTGCTGTTTGATGGAAATGTGCCATAATTTCTCCATTGGTTTGTGTACCATTCCTGAAGCCGCTTTTTACATCTGAAGCTATTTTTTTTCGTTTTGTTTTGTTTTGATAGACTTGCTGAAAGCCAATCAGAAACATATTTTTGGAATTTTTTTGTCTCCGACATGCTCAGTGTAAACCATGCATTTCTTTTCAGTGTGATTGCCGGAAAAATAGAATAATTCAAATAACAATGGACTATTGCATTCAAAAAATAAATATTACTAAAGAATAGCATATAGATACATGCAGACATTATGTGAATTACGAAATTTTTATCATAAAATTTCAAATTAGATTTCAGCTGCTATATACTAGTTTCTTTCAGTGGTAATTCCAGAAGGACAAATACCTGAAATGTTAGTTATCTCACATTTCTTTAATTTAACAATTTAGACTTAAGAGACCAACCGTACAAGATCTTGAGGTAAAAAGGAAAGGGGATCCACTAAAAATTTACTTGTAATATATATCTTTGATTGGTCTTTTAGCAAAAGCACTACATTTACAATAAGTTAAGAGTTTACTAGTATTTGCCAACAATTATGCATTTCATGGACACCTCATTTATAAGCAATGAATTATGAGTCAAATGCCTCTCTTATAGTTTATTGCTCTCATTATCCACCCCATGAAAGATCTGTTGTATCATCCTTTGTAGATGTAGAGTTCACAATCAACATTTTTGCATGTATGTAATATTATTTTTACAGGGCGTCAGCTCACAATCTTCAATAGCCAAGCAACCATAATAATTGGCGGGAAAGAGCAGGGCCAGCCTTTCCAGGGCCAGCTCTCTGGGCTTTACTACAATGGCTTGAAAGTTCTGAATATGGCAGCCGAAAATGATGCCAACATCGCCATAGTGGGAAATGTGAGACTGGTTGGTGAAGTGCCTTCCTCTATGACAACTGAGTCGACAGCCACTGCCATGCAGTCAGAGATGTCCACATCAATTATGGAGACCACCACAACCCTGGCTACTAGCACGGCCAGAAGAGGAAAGCCTCCCACGAAAGAACCCATTAGCCAGGTGAGCATGCGGATTTCATTTCTTCATTTTGGACCTATGATTATGAAAGTGGGTTTTTCTACATATGTATCGTTTCTAAAATAGGGTTTGTTTTTCTCTTAATCTCAGGCGCTACAGCTTCCTTTGAGACTTGTTTAACATAATGCATTCAGTTTGAATATGAAATGTGTATATGCTGTGGATTAGAGGTTTGTGGATTTTCATAAAAGGCTTTGTTTTGGTTTATTTGTTGCTAGGTGCTAGTCTTGATTCAATGACCTTGATCTAGATGAGATTGAGGGGATTGTCTGCTAATTACATAGGCTTTTCACTTTTTAAGTTAAATGAACAAGTAAATTAATGGAATATTTGAAAGACCTTGTTTGAGCTTAACACTTCATCAAAATGAAAGAAATTAATCTTAAAAAAAGAGATTATACTACTACTTCTATTGTATTTTTAAGTCTTAAAATTTTGAATTTGTAGGCTTTCATGGTGAATAATAGGTCTACTCTTTTATTATTTACAAGGAAAACATTCCATTAGTTTATCTGAGTACAAAGACCCAAAAGTATGTAAAAATTGTCTTGGCTAAGGTATTTTGTCTATGTGACTAACTGCCCATACTTAGAATTAAGTTTAATGAGCTTACTGTTCGATCTTGTGTCTAAAATTTTTAAAAATAGAATTTTTCAGTGTGATATTCATACATCTTGGAAGTATATTAATGCAATCAAGATATCCTTATTGATTGCCTACTATGTATCAGGCACTAGTTTAGGTATTGGTGTTGCATCAATGAAGAACACAGGAAAAGTATCTGCTATGAAATACTATTAGCGCTGTTGACATTTATAGCCTTTGTACATATTCACCTGTTAATTCTTTCAGAATTATATATTTTTGTTGATCCAAATTGATTGTTTCATTTTGTTTTATTTTTAATAGTCAGTGAGTATCTCCATTAGGTGCCATATAAAGCTTTTCCAAATACACAAACCTTACTTTTCTAGAAAACTGCCTTCTAAAGAAGCAAGACTGACAACAATTATTTTTTAAATTTCTTTTACTTCATGTATTTAAAACAGACCAATATCAGACTTGGAAGGAAAGTAATAAAAGGCAAATTCTGTTTCTGTCAGCACCCTGTCTGCTAATTAACATATATTTCCCAGAAAAAGAAGAAAATAGATTCTGATTTTTACTTTGAATAAGAATGGGTGAGAGGAACAGAATAAAGATAAAATGTCCTAGAAGAAGAGAGATGATCAAAAAATTGTAAATTCTCTAAATTCCTAAATGTAGTATTGCGTATTTCGTACTTCTATACACACTAATTCTTTTTTCTCTTGTTCCTTTTTTTTCCTGTTTGCATTTGACTACAAAGTAAAATGGGGTATCTCACAGGTGGTTCATCAGTATGTGCATTTTGATCACTCTCCATATCTGCCAGACACTGTTCTAAGTCATGGGGATATATTGGCAAAACAAACAGAAACTCCTACCCTCATGGAATATACTTTAGTAGGAGTGTTTGCTTAGTGTGATCATTTTGTTGATTTCTCTATCTTGTTTGAATTTACAAGATTGTCGATAATGTAACACTCAGGACCTTACATAAAGACTTGTGACTTCAGACACATTTATGCTTGCCCAGTATCTCCATTTAACGTTCTTTCCTAATATTTCCTTTATTTGTTGTTGTAGATTCATGGTTCATTTAATGATAAGCAAGTTATCAGAGTGAATCTGATGTAAGAAAACTGAAACACGAAAGAATTGATAGACTATTTCCTTTAAATAAAATAATTTATAAGGGGGCAATCTAGGCCATTCAGATTTAGGAATATTTTTATAAATATAATCTGAAATCATCAGATATTTTTCTTAGTAGTCTTGTTTTATCATTAATGAAATTATAATTGCCAAAGCTCCTATGAAAACCAGATGTGTCCAAAATAAGGACAAAATTGTCAGTATTGTTTTTATGTATTTCATCAATTAGTAACTGCTATGTATTTTTAATATTTTTTAAAAATATAAAAAATAGATGTTTTATTTAAAAGCTAAATATTTATAAGTACAGAAATAAAATTTATGAATTTTATAATATTAATACAAAAGGAAAACAGTGTGCTGCTCATTAGTTGCCAATGAAGAGTCTGTTTTATTATAAGCCATTACATATTTAAAGACATCAGTGGTTTATAGAAGTAAATGATCTAATCAATTAGTGATTACTTGGTTCGTTTGAGGAGATATTGACTTAAATTAAAGGTTCATTTACAAATAGATATTTTTAATCTTTAAATTTTTAATAGACCAATAACGGCAATTAAATAATTTGGAACAATATGGTACAAATATTCAATTGTGGCTACAGTATTTTAAAGTTAGGCTAATAGTTTTTTAAATTCTCTTATATAATGAGATATATATATATATATATATATATATATATGATTACAAGTAACAACACCTGTATGTACTGGGCAAAAACCTTTAGAGAAGAAAACAAATTATTTATTTTTGAGTAACAGAATAATTTGTTGCAATTTTTCCTTACCTCACAATTGATTTTTAAATTGTTCTCTAAATACAAAGAGATTACTGATATGTGTAAAATTTAACGGGTTTCTTTGTTAGAATTGCTGCATGTCTAGGGAGTTTAAATATGAGAGTTTTTAGTAATGCTAATACAGGTTGGATGCAGCATCTTCCTTTAAATCTTGTTCATAGTGGCCACATCTGCCTGCTTTCATCAACTGCCTTACTAAATTGTGTACCAGAAAGGGTCATTTCATTTTTCAAAAGCCATGCTGGACTGTTTTCTCAATCAAAGTGTATTTTCCTCAGTGATAAGACTGAGCCACTTAAGCTACAATGGCAATGTACCTTCGGGTGGTTACTTGTTTTAAAACTATGGAAACAGATTTTTCGTCAAGCAGAATTAAACTGGATCCATTTCAAATAGATGAGATGAGGTTTGTTCAGCCAATCCTGCAGGGTTAGTAATAGGGGAGAAATGTATTTAGGTTTTCACAGACTCACAGAATATAGGAGCATTCATCAAAATATTTTTCATAAAAATCCTGTTTACATCCCTACTTAAAAGTAAATATGCTTTAAAAAGAAAAAAGGAAGTTTTTCTTCTTTGAGTAAGGATCAATTTTCAGACTGATGTTTGCTTTTGAAAGACATGACTTATATCATGAAATAATGGGGACATTTAGCAGCAGTTCTGATGGAATGACTTCTTTTTAATATGAATATAAGAATATTGGTAGTATTTGTATATGGATTACATAAACTTTATAAAACTTGTTTTACTTAGAATATTTAATGTTTAAGTATTTTCATAAGACCCATCATCTTATGAAAAAGAAAGTTTCCATAAGACTAACCTCAGGAAGCAAAATTTGAAACAATAATTGATGGCATAAAGTTTTTTGAAATGCTGAGAGCTTCTTGGGATGGAGCTGGAGGGTCGTGCAAGGTTTTTGACTGCTAAGTGTTCCTTCCTCTTCCAAATCTGGCAATGTCCTATGGTATATATGTGTCTTTACAGAAATGAGTAAAGGTAAGCCAACATGCAAAGGGCAAAAGTCACTTTCTTTGTTTGCCGGTCTATGGAAAGGAAAGTGGAACTGTGCTGTTCCTTAAAATCAAGAATGTGAAATTTCTTCTGGAATATTCTTTGAGACATATTTTGTGATCTTTTTGTTCTTCCCTTTGAGAATATTTTACAAGCTATATACATTAAGAATATGAATCACTTAGTAATGTTTTTTTCTTAGAGCATAGTATAATGGAAAGAGCAGAGTCAATGAGAAGACCTGGTTTCCACTTTAAGTACAGCCACTTACCTTGTCCTGTGACTTGCACAGGTGAATTAACCTTGCCATATGTTGGCCTTGCTGCCTCTGCAAAACAAGAGGTTGAACTAGGAATCTTTCGAGTCGTACTCAGCTCTAAAATTTCATTGAGTCTAGTCATGATGCTCTTAATTAGGTCTTCTCATGATTATTTAACAAAGCATTAATTTTACCTGACTTTTACATCATGTGGCCATGTATCCCAGTTGGCTTGGATAGTCCTTGTGTGTACCTGGAGTTCCAGTGAAATTATTAATATTGTCCATTTTGACTCTCAAAAGCATCCCATTTTGGTCTATAAGTTATATTGCACTCTACTTTTAGAGCATATATAAAATTTACCTCTGCAAGAAAATCATACTTCATAAGGATAATGAATATTAAGCCCTATCCTTCACATTCAGAGCAGAAAGTGGCTCTGGTATCCTTCCTTAGTTTTTAGAATCCATAGCCTTTTTCATCTTCTTTTCATGTCATTTCAAATATCGTTAGAAAAGTGAGAAAATGAGGCTTTGAGAGATTCTGTTTTTTGACTGGAGGGACTATGGTTTACAACTCTTGGGAAGAAATTAAATTATATAGAGAGGTAGAATCAGTAAATGTGAGGGAAATATATTGGAGCAGTTCTATGGCTCCAGGTAGGAGGCATTTTTTTCAGGGTAGAGTAAGCAAGCCTACACAAGGAAAGGACCTATTGATAATTAAAAAACATTAGTGGTAGATTGTCAGAGACATGTCTGTTTCACATATGAGACATCCTATTAAAGTCAATGGCATTTGATTCCCAGTGGGGTTTTTTGAAAAGAAACCTAATTAGTGTTCAAGCAAAAAAAGAGTATTTGAATATATTGGACACTGCTGTTTCTTGCTGGAGCCTTTGGGGGTGCTCATGAAAAATGAATACTATTTGTTTGAAAAATGTAAGCAGAGCTCACGCATATTCCCATGAAAAATATTTAAAGCTAACAACATACATTTTGCAACTTCAAAGAACAAAATTTTATTATTATTAAAAATATTAATTAACCTTAGCTGTGGCTTTATTATTAAAAAATAATAGCATTATTTATAATTATGTATGTTCCTGATAACCATTCTGCATTTAAAAAATACTGGTGACATGAATAATTAATTTTATTTTCCCTAGTCCAATCGTTCTACTGAACTCACTTAAATTAATGTACATTTTTACAGTAAATTTTAGTGTATATTGGAAAGAAAAACCCTTGGGTGTAAATTTTAAAATATATACAAAGGCAAGTTCTCCTGAAACTAATAGTACCTGGTGAGAAGAGTGCAATTCATTGTAATTTTAAATGTGTGTAAGCAACTGCTATTTAGAAGATGCTTTTTTTTCCTTGTTGCTGGCAAGCAAAAGTGCCAGGGTATATACGTTTTAAAGGGTTTATTTTTTAAAAAATTCTGCACAGTGCATTTTCTTTGGGGTCTAGAGGTTTTACTAAATGTAAAGGTGCTCTATTACTAGCTGCAACCTTGGTTTTGAGATGTCTTCTGGCAAAGCTAGTCCTAGATAAATATATTCATCAGTCCACTCATTCATTCACTTAGCACATTTGCAGAGCACTTACTGTATTCCAGGTGCTATCTTTGTTATTGGAAATATATCATTGAACAAAATTAGACTTCCCTGCACAAAACTTATGCTCTAGTTGGGCAATAAACAAGAAAACAACATACATGGGATATCAAGTCCTATGGGAAAAAGCATGAGAGAAAAGGGGATGCCTGTGATGGGGGGGACCATGAAAAGGAAATCCCTTTTGAATAGATGTGCATGGATTATTAGAGATAGAGGTATAAATCATAAAAGAACATTGTTATATTAACATTCAGACATATTCTCAGACCCAGCAGAATTATACCCTGCTAGGATAGTGCCAGTAGCAGCATTAGCTGTTAGGGAACTTAGAATCCAGGGAAAAGAAAAAAAAATGACACCAAGATACACTTTATCTGCTCCTAACCTCTAAAAGGACCTAGCCTTTGTGGTCTTCTGGCTTCTAATAAGTATCTTGCTAATTAAATCAGAAATGTAATCAAATCCTAGAGTATATGTGTATCTGAGGAAGAGATGGAAACTCAGTACAGCTTGATATTATTCTTTTTCTACACAGGAGAAAATGGAGGCATAGCAAAACTAAATAACATCCCCAAGTTATGCAGTCTGCTTCTTCAGGGTACTTTGAGGAGATCTGGTTCTCTGCCCTTGTATATGGTCTCCATTCAGAATCTCATCACTTCTTGCCTTCTCATAATTTTAACCACTTCCACTCAGGTGTCAAATTATTCTTTCAAAAATGCAAATACGACCATGCCATTCTCTTCCTTAATGTAGCCATGTACAATTACATTCCTATGTTATAGATTGGGAAAATTAATCCTAAAAAATGTGAAAGGTTTGTTTAAGATCACACAGTGAGTAAATGTTTGAGCCATGACTGAAGTTCAGTTTTGTATCATGTCATGTTACTCCCTCTTCTATGTAATAGTATCTATTTAGGCATTGACTATAAATAGGGTTCTATGCTGGACAATGAACAGGATCAGACGATGAGCCCCTGTGTTCTGGGAGCCTGTAGTGTGAAGAGGCAACACTGAGGTGGGCTGTTAGGGGACAGTATAGTGTAGGGGTCAAGGACATTGACTCCGGACGTCAGAATACCTGCCTAAGTCCCAGCCCTCCTTTACCACATACCAGCTGTGTGTTACTTAGCTTCTCATTACCTTTCCCACCTATAAAAATAGGAACTATAGCCCCATAAGTTATTGTGAGAATTGTATGTGTCAATATAGTATGAAAATCATACAGAATTATGGCTCTTTGACCAATTTCTTACTACCAAAAAAAAATTAGAAATTTCATGTGGTTCATCCTAAAATATAAAGAAATAAAAAAAGTGCCTGACACATAGGAGCACTCTACGAATGATAGTTGTGTTCGAGAAGCATTCCTCAGGTGCAAACTATAAATTAAGGTATCTTTCTTACCTTTAAAGCTATTTTCTCTGTCCGTGAAGAATAGCTGTGAATTTAAGTCTTTACAGCAGAGCGTCAATTGTGTGGTATATACTGAGCTGAATTCTCTTTGCAATGAGGCTCGTCATTACCCTAGGAGATGTGTTTGTGGGGGTCTGGGGCAGTGGAAGGCAGGTAATGACTCACGAGGAGAGTTGCATTTAGCGGGAGAGGGCCATGAGCACTACACACACTGCAGTGCTGGACAGTCCTGAACAATGACCTGTGCACTGACCCCACACCCTGCACTATTTACTCTCCTCCTTGCCCCCCTCATCAACATCAAATTACTATCGACTGAGCACTCCAGGAATTTCTTATACCTATATCCCAGTTGTGAAAAGACGGAAGCTAATTCACAGTATTTTACTGAATCTTGCATATATGATTTCTATGTCTGTCCTCAATAACATGTTTTTTTTTAATTTCTGCATATTACGGGGGTACAAATGTTTAGGTTACGTTGCCCTTGCCTCCCCTCCCCGAGTCAGAGCTTCAAGCGTGTCCATCCCCCAGATGGTGCGCATAGCACTCATTATGTGTGTACGCAACCATCCCCTCCACCCCCCTCCCATCTGCCTGACACTTGATAAATGTTATTCCTATATGTGCACTTAGGTCTTGATCAGTGAAACCAATTTGCTGGTGAGTACATGTGGTGCTTATTTTTCCATTCTTGGGATACTTCACTTAGTAGAATGGGTTCCAGCTCTATCCAGGAGAATACAAGAGGTGCTATATCACCATTGTTTCTTATAGCTGAATAGTACTCCATGGTACACATATACCACATTTTATTAATCCACTCACGTATCGATGGGCACTTGGGTTATTTCCACATCTTTGCAATTGTGAATTGTGCCACTATAAACATTCAAGAGCAGATGTCTTTTTTATAGACTGTCTTTTGTTCTTTTGGGTAGATGCCCAGTAATGGGGTTGCTGGATCAAATGGTAGATCTACTTGTATCTCTTTAAGGTAACATGTTTTTATTAAGAATCTTAAAAATTTATAATATACTCCTTTTTCAACTTAAGTATGAAAAACATCAAGTACTTCCAACTATGAGTTAGAGTAGATTGGGTTTATGATTCTTGATATAATCTCATTTGATATCATCTTTATCAGCATTGGAGAAATGAATTAAGACTCTGTATCTAATACATGACAGTAATTTTCTTGGGAATTTTCTCAAAGAGGACTGCTGAAGTTGGCACCTTCTCCCTGAAATTTCTAGTTTCAGTTACAGGACAAAGGAATAACTTTTTATTATGTAATTAGTTAAATGTCTAAGTAGTAAGAATATAGCCTTATTTAATTATCTTAGTTTTAATCGGTGCTGCAAATTATTTGTAGCATAATATTTTGTGAACTTCTGACTTTCAAATGCACCTGTATGTTTGTATTACATCTGCTCATTTAGTCTTCTCTTACATATAATAATCATTTACATGAGGAAGGAAAATCATCTAAAGCATCAAAAAGCAAAAGACAATTGTGTGTGTGTGTGTGTGTGTGTGTGTGTAGAGTGTGTGTGTGTAGAATATGTATATGTTACCGATGCTGCTTTTTATCTTTCATGATATATATAAAATGTTAAGCTTTGTTCAGTAAACTAAGTCAAGATTAAATTTAAATCTCTGATAAATTCTTATATGTTTTATCATCTAGAGCCTATGTTAGATTTTTTTATCTGTTGGCATCACCAAAAAGATCCCCAGCAATAAAAAAATATATTAATTAACATCATTAGATTGGAAACTCAAGAGAAGGCTTAACTAATTTACCTGCCTTTGGATTTACCAGACAACTTTCACTGTATTCTTGTCACCACTACTCCCTTTATATAAAATCTCAAGCAGAGAAATAGCCCAGTGTTAACAAATGGTTTCTTCAGTAAGCATTCTAAATGATAATTAAAAACAAAACAGGCAGCGTATGTGTGAATGTGTATTTTTTTTACCATGTTGTACTTTGCCTGTAAATCCATAACACTTTTACTTAAAATTACAAATTAGTAAATATCTTTTGTGTACCTAACACACTTTGCAACACAGTTTGCTATTATAAAGAATAATATATTTTAATGCATTCTTGAGGATAAGATGCCTAGGAATTCACAATTTATGAAAAGAACCATTTCTTAGAACTTAGATTATTAGTGAATCTATATATAAACTGTAAAGTGCCCTACATCAACAATAGAAATGCTTTTTTCCATCAATAACACAGTTGAAACTCAGAGACAAATATAAAGGAGGAAAGATATTTTAGTCTTGCTTTAATAACAAGCATAGTGGAGAAACACACTTATTATTTCATGTGTCCTGAGTGTTGGCAATGTGCTAGACACTACCCTGACTCTGGAATTACCCACATTCTCTCATTGGTGTGTTTAAAATCTAAGTTACGTTTGTCAAAAACTTCATCTAAAATAGATGTTATCATCCAATCTGTAGATTTAATAGTGTAGTTGGTGGCCCTGGCCCCTTTTAGCTCCCTTTTAGGATTTTTCTACTTAAGTAGGATGGATACAATACCCTGAGAAGCATATGGAAGTAGCCCAATCATCTTCTTCTTTACGTGGAATAAATGCTATGCTATCGAGGAAACCCAGGGCTGTCTGTTACAATTCTGAACATCAACGTTTATTACATGGAGTAAAGTACAAGGCAATAATTATGAGAAGTTTAAAATCATGTTTATCTTGACAAATTCTTTGGGATTATCAAATAAACTTGCGTAAGTAAAGCTCTCAGGATAGCATCTGGCACATAGTAGGTGCTCATTTTTTCTTTCCTTAGTATCCTTATCCCCACTCTACCACCACCTTTTTTCTTTCCCTTCTTCTGCTTTTTTTCTTTCTTTCATGCATGTGCTAGGCCTTATCCTACATACTACATATTCATACATGATGACCCAAATCTCAAATAATAAAAATGGTTCTTAATTTGGCCAACACTATCTCATGAATGGGTAACAAATATATTCAACTATAAATTCCTCAAGATGCAGGTGAATCAAGTGAGGATTGTACCTCAATTGTATCTGTTGTACCATGCTATGTTAGCTGTTATGAGATCTTCAGTAAATATAGCCCAGAATTCAAAAATCTGCAGTAAAAATTTGATGCCAGAATCTTTGAGAGAAATTTGTTTTTGTATTTTCTACTCCTTCTAGCTTACCTCTGAAGCAGCTGTCCCTTGAGTTTGTATCAAAAAGTGTGTGCACAGCAGAAAATGGTGTAGGTACTGTGTCCATGGGTCCAAAGGGAATATAAATTCCTTTCAAAAGAAAAGAGAAAATATACACATTCTACTTAAAGGGAAATTTTATGGTTCTAATATTCAGTTTTTCAGAGATGAAAAGGATCCATCAATGTTCTTTCAAGTTCTATGGTGACAATTCCCAGGTCTGACTTTTCTATGCATGGCCTTAACTGGCAATTGGTAATGATTCTAAACAAAGCCAAGGTGGCAACCCATCACAACAAGATAGAAGATAAGACATTACAGGATAGTCAAATGACCCACTTGTTTTGCTATGAACTGAGGGCCTTCCACTGTCCAAAGTGAGAATTATCACTATAGTTTCAGATACGGTTTAATCACTTTCGTGACTGGAGTTGTCCATGTTATATTTAATGGCCTTGTTGTCTTGTACACCCTTGTCTACGTTGCCTTGCATTCTACATTGTTTGAGAACTTGATTCAGAAAACAATAAAAAAGCATGTCTAAAGCATCTAGTCTGAAATTTGTCTTTGGTATGCTAGCAGTAATAAGCTACTCATATTCCCTAAATACAGAATGCAACTTCCCACTTTCTGATATGCTGCCCCCTCTGCTAGAAATGTTCCTATTTCTTCCTTTTTCCCTATGTTGCAACTGTACCTGTGATCTTGTTAATAATATACTCTACATTTATAAAATACTTAAGCTTTGTTAATGTTAATGGCACAGGACTATTTTAGACCTTGCATTTCATTTGATTTGATGCTTTCCTGAACAACCCTAAACATAACCTGTTTCCTGCTTTCCAGCACTTTGGAAAGATAAATGAATAGATATTCATGTAAGTAGATAGATAATTATTTACATATCAGGGCTCATAACCTTTGGTTTTCTTTTTGACAAGCATCTTAAAATCAAGACCTTTGCCTTATTAATCTGTGTGTGCTCAGCACCTAATGCAGTGCTTGGTACAGAGTGGAAACTTTACTAATTGGTTTTTGAATAAATAAATTAATGAACACACAGAGTGCATAATCCATTGCTGAGAAAAATACTGTGTGTTGCCTCATCCTGAATTTTCCTGGATTAAACAATATTTGTGGAGAATAAAGATGGCACATATTACAAGGTGATAAAAGAATTAATTTTCTTCATATGCAGAGTAAAGACATTTTGAAATTACAGTTTAGGTTTTTTTTAAATTATGCACATACTATTTAAGAAAAAAATTGTAAATGTGACATATAGGAGGCAAAATTCCCATTTCAATTTATGCTACTGACATTCTTCACCTAAGACCAGGAAGGAAGCTCAAGTATTTGTTCCTAAAATAGAAAGAAGGGCACAAAATAGTATAATTTTGCCCACAACACAGATGAGCAGGTGTCAAACCCTGATCCAAAGGTTTAATAGAGTCTCATCATTTGGGGGTCATGGTGGTTTTCTCAGGTAGGGGAGGGACAGTGCTAATGGTTCCCTCTCAGGAGAAATATTTTATCACTGGCATTGTTTAGAATTATTGATACATTGTAATAATAATAAGCAGACTGGCTTTTAGTCAGCTTTATTATTGTTTTCAAATTCTCTGCAGCAAATCACTCCTTATTGTCCGCACTGGAGCTGGCCTCTCCGTGGTGGCTGCCCACGGTGAACCAAGTCAAATTGCTAACACTTACTTCAGAATTTCACAATAGTTGGCCCATTTTGAAGAGTTGGGAATTCACATTTTCAAGTAGTTTGTCTGATTTTTTGATGTCTCTAGCCAACTTTGGGGAGTTGAATAAACAGGTGAAACTCTCTAGGAAGCCTAATGATATGTGACTCATTACAAAACCAGTTTGCACCAGCTACTCTTGACAAAGCTTCAAGAAAAGCTTCACATAAGCTTGATATTTAGATGGTGTCTATGGCCGAACACCAGATACAACTGGGTAGAACATACAACATTTTGAAAAGACACTCATTGTGGAGTGTAAGCATGTAAACTGTGATATTTTCGTAGGCAAATTAAAATGAGAACTGAGTGCACAGAACTACAGAAGCAAAAGAAGAAATTAGACAGACATGCCGGCATAACACTAACTGAATACAAAGGCTTAAATGAAGTTTGGGGAGTGGAATGAATTCCTTACAACAGACAAATCTCAACAAAGCCTAGGAAATGTCAAAGGAATTTATTCTTGCTGTGTGGGCAATTTGAAACAATATATTTAAATGGGCGGTACCTCAAATTGCAAATAATAACATTAGTTATACCTTACTCTTTTACACTATTTTTGAGACTAGTAGCAGGATACTCTCAAAATTCACTTTTCCACTTTGTTGTATGTATGAAAACAGGTGGGATCATTGTTAAATTATTTTCATTAAGATAATGCAAGCACCTGAAAACAAATCAATACAGTTTAGAAGATGGTATATAAAGAGCAACATTCCCCCATTCATCCTGTTTCCACCTGCCATCTTATTCCCCAGAGATAATATCTTTTAATAATTCTTTTTGGTAATTAGCTCCCTACCTCCAAATAATATGCTTATGTTCCATTCATTTGTTTATCCCTTTTATACAGTATTTATGCAATCCTCAGTATGAAAACAGGATTAGCTCATGCTTTAATCCTTTCTTTTGCCTTTTCTTCTCCTCTAAAATATATATATGAAATAAGTTATATTTATATATAATATTTATTGAAATACATTTATATATACTTATTGTAATAAATCTTGATATATTTATGTATATTGTATATCATTATATACAAGTTATATGTAATTTTTGTCATTTTAAATAATATATTTGTATTTCATTTCTTGTTCCATTAATTTACGATAATATCTCGTATCTCTTAAGTAGCCACTTTAGTAAGATGAAAATATTGTTCTCTGGGTTCCTCTAGCTCTCCTCTCCTTTTCCACATCTTATAATCTCATTGTATTTCCAGAGATGTTAACTTTAACATTCTGTCTGGAAACTACAACCAAATCTTCTGTATTTCATCTATGAGGATTCTAAAGCGGAAAAGCAATAGAGAGCATTTAGAATACCATTGCTGTATAAATATTGTCCAATGACTGTCTCAGTTATGTGCTAAGATTACATGTCTTTTCTTATGGGCCCAATATCCTATCACCTGGACCACTCCAAGGAGATTTTTTTTTCAGGATCAAGGTCAAATGGGTTCCCCTTCACTTATCAATTGCTCAAAATGAGACCATTTCATTTTGCTTCTCATTTAAATCATACTTGTCTTCTATAGTTTCATTCGCCCATAAGTTTTATACATCTTTTTTTTCTTGTATTGCTTCCTTTGCCTTTATTATATCATTTTACATTTCCAATCATACTTTCAATTCTACCAAACAGTCCCTCCCTCCCTGACCTCCCCACTGCCCCCGCCCCTGACAGAGAGATGATCTAGCTGTACCTTCAGTTGTTAAGCACCAGACTAGACTGATTGTTTGGTAGTGTGATGGGAAACCCTATCCATGTTGAGCGTGGCCGCAGTATGTAGAACTGCAGACTTTTCTGTGGAGATAACAGGTATCTAGCAGACACACTAATGCCAAAATGAAGAGAACATGCGTAATAAGAGCCTTACCTTTCTTTGGAAAGTTTCTTTGCTTTTAATAGAAGGACTGTCTTGGCCAGTGTGGTGGCTCCTGCCTGTAATCCTAGCACTCTGGGAGGCTGAGGTGGGAGCATCCCTTGATGTCAGGAGTTTGAGACAATCCTGAGCAAAAGTGAGACCCCATCCCTAATAAAAATAAAAATAAAAAAATTTAGCCAAGCACAGTGGTGTGCACCTGTAGTCCTAGCTACTTGGGAGGCTGAGGCAGGAGGATCTCTTGAGCCCAGGAGTTTGAGATTGCTGTGAGCTAGGCTGATGCCACAGAACTCTAGCCTGGGCAACAGAGCAAGACTCTGTCAGAAAGAAAGAAGGAAGGAAGGAAGGGAAGGAAAGAGTGAGGGAGGGAGGGAGAGACTGTCTGGATTTTAGTTTATTTGTTTTGCTTTATTGGTTAAAATAAAAAAGCTATTCTTTTTTATATATACATGGTTATATAGTTATCTATTTCTGTGTTGTGTGTAACAAATGATCCTAAAAATTTAGCACCTTTGAATAAACAGTTATTATCTCACTGTTTTTGTGGGTCAGGAATCTGGGTAAAGCACAGCTGAATATCTTTGGCTCAAGATCTCTTAAGAGGCTGGAGTTAAGCTGGTGACCAGTCCTACAGTCTCACTTGATGCTTCAACTGAGGGGACTTACATGGCTATTAACAGACTTTGTTCTCTCACATGTGGGCTCAGGGATACCTTACAGTTGGCAGCTCGCTTCTCTCTTAGGGAAAGGGATCCAAGAAAGAAATGGGGTGGGGTGGCAGAGAGAGAGACCAGATTGGAGCCACAGACTTTTTATAACCTAATCTTGGAAGTGACATTCCTTCACTGCTGCTGTAAGTCTAGTCCACGCTCAATGGGAGGGCGTCACACATGGACAGGAACACCAGGAGCTGAGGAACATGGGGGACCATGTTAGAGACCCTCACAGTGTCACAAAGTAGGGGATGCCAACTGACATGATTTTTATGTGTATTTTCTGCTAATTTCCTTCCAGATTTTCTGCAGCTTGGCTCTCACTGTCTCTTCATCACCAGGTGTCTCTATGCATCCTATGCTAATGCATTGCCTTTTTCTGTTTATTTCATTCATCAACCCTCTTTCATTCACTTCTAGTCTTCCACTAGAGTGTGGAAATCTTTTTTGCTGACCGAATACTTATTCTCTACACTGTTAAGGGTTTACAACCCACTTTTGTTCTTCTAGGTTTTATTTTTGTGGATTCTCAGGAGGGAAAGATGCAAAAGCATCTATCTTCCTCCTAACTTTAACTGGACATTTGCTTTACGACTATGACTACAGGAATTTAGATGGTACCACATTTCGTGACTCTGCAGAAAAGAATGACCTTTGCATTTCAAGTAATTTCTTCTCACAGTCAAATGACGGATGAGAAATCTCCTCTGTGCCGCAATTAATCTAGTTTTCAACTTTTAACAGATTCTGAAATATGAAGAAAACAACCCATTGCTGTTACCAGCAATGAATTCTGAGCTTTGTAATGTTTCACCCCATTAGCTTAATCTGCTGAGGCAGTTTCTACTTGCTTGGGTATCTATGGTATTGCACTTATATGACCCCAAAGAATATTTTAATCTTTCCGGTTTGACAAAGTTTAGCAATAATCATTTGGACTCAAGGAGCAATCACAGAAATTTTAAATGACTCTGTGGTTGATAAGAGTTGAGTTCTTTTGCATTATTGCATTGTCATTCATTTCCGATGGTTGGAAGTAGATGATGTGGCAAGCCAGCACAATAGCCTTCAATCTCCCTAATATCTTATCTTTAATGAAATCTTCAAAGAAAATGGTCTTATATTTCTGACTTCATAACCTTCTATTCATCAATGAAGAAAACCCAAAATGAAAAGCCAGGTATAGTTTTATGTTGTTATCCCAGTTCAATTTGTTACAGAGAGTAAGGAACAGAAATATTAGAAAGATATTAGAGTACTGTTGGAAGAAGAGGAGGATTTTTGTTATTAGCCATATTCTAACATTCCAGCTTTTTAATATTGACTTCAAAAACATTTTGCATTAATTTTGATGGTAATTAGAGCAAAATTAATGCTTGCTTTGCTAAAAAAAAAAAAAAGGCTCACAGCCTAACACAATAAAAAGCAAAGAAGAGAAAAATTTTACATTCAAACCTAACCATATATGAAATTTTCTAGCCTTGTGTGGTTACCATTACCTATTTTTTGTTTATTATTTTAAAGTTAATCATTTCTCCCTATCCAAAGAAAGATATTGCATTTATTTAATTAAGCTGGACTAAAATAAATTTTGTTTTACTTTTTTTAAAGGAAAACTTCTCTCAGCTTACTTTGTGTATCATTTAATTTTTAGTGTGTTGTAATATTTAAAATTTAGTTGCTTAGAACTACAAGCACTTATTTAGCTCCTGACTCCATGGTTGTGCAATTTGGACTAGGCTTGGGTAGTTGCTTTTTTTTATCTGGCCAGGTTTGGCTGATCTCAAGTGGACTAGTTCATATGTTGGTGATCAGCTGCCATGATAGCTAGAGACTGGTTGTTCTAAGATGGATTAGTTGAGACAACTTATCTATGCTCTACGTATGCTTCATCCTCTAGAAGGTCAGCTTAATCACAGAATTCTACAAGTGAAAGTAGAATTTTACAAAGCCTCTTGAGGCTCAGGCTCAGACCTGTGTAACATTGTTTCTGTGGCATTTGATAAAGCAAATCACAATGTCAGCTCAGATTTAAGGAGAAGAATTGCAAGAATTGTGACCATGTTTATAATCAGTCACATCTTAAGAAGTGGGGTAAAATTCAGATTCCCTGTCTGGACTAGCCTACTAAATGATAAAATATGTTATACCATAACTTTTTTAATAGCTAAAAAGTCAAATAAAGACAAACAAATGTGCATGCAGGTCTGTCAAAATCTGAAAATTTTGGAATAACAATTTACATATCGGCTATTTTCATTCTACTCGCTTTCCTCTGAAGATGGACTCCTAGATAAAAGTTGTATTATTCCTTCCTTTCAGGGTACATGCAGTATCAGAGCAGCTAATTCATTCAGCTGACAGCAGGTGCTGTTTAAGTCCTGTGGTTAACTTTTTCTCTTCACTCCGTAGAGGTATTTACCAGTAGACTGCACTGGACAGTGATCATGATCATATTATTCAAAAATCACTCCACCACAAGGTAGATGAATTTATTTTGAGGAATAGGACATAATTTGTAACCAAGGAAGAACCCCACAACTGTTATAATATTCATGACGATATATGTGTGTGTGTATATGTGTGTGTGTGTGTTTGTGTGTGTGTATACATGCTTCTATCTCGATTAAAGAAGATTGTGATAGCCACTGTGTGTGTTTGTGTTACACGCTAACCAACATACCCCTACATTGTCCTCAATTTTACATTTTAGGATATTTTTCTCTAAGTATAAGAGGGCTGTCCGGAAAGTATCCAACCTTGTAACCATTCTCATTATATTAATGATGTCTGGATACTTTCCAGATAGCCCTGCATATTTTTTCTATTGTGATAATTTTTCATTTATACAAAGTTTTCTCATTCAAGTCAAAGGCTAAAGAGATGTCAGAACTTCAGAAAAGGTCATTGTTTTCCCCGATGAGGATAAGAATATTATCTGGATTTTGTTTTTAATTCTTGGCATTCCTATAAAATCTGCTTAAACGTCTGGTAGAATTAATAGCTTATTTTTTGGGTTTTGCTTTGTTTTGGTTTGCAATCCAAAAAAATTTTAAGAAACAAAAAAGAAAATTTCCTTGGTAGTAAATGGGAAGAAAAATGAAACACTACTTTATATGAGAAAAAAAATCCAGCTAGTAAGAATTAAAAAATATGATATTTTAATTAAAGTAGTATGACCTCTAAGAACGTAAGAAATTGCTGATACTAAAATGCAGATACCAGAGAAGAATCTCACAAAGCTAAAGAGATATGTTTTTGAAATTATCCAAACTTTTGATTTAACTCCCCATGTGCAAGTTTTTATTTAACTCTTACTTCAAATAATCAAGTTGTATTAGCTTTTATTTCTTCCTGAGATGTGCAGTCGATAAAATGTTCTCATTTTAGTATCACGTACCCTTCATTATTGTGTGATGAAATGGAAGAATGAAATATAAGAAAAGCATATGACTTTAATTCTATTGAATACAAATACAACCAAGATTTTATTTTCAATTTAAAATAATGAATTCAAGTTTTGAATTACATTCTAATGTAAGATAGTCATCTCTGCTAAAATATACTTATTTATGAGACTGTATATAAATTATCCAAGTGGACATGATAGTAACAGTACTCAGATAAATCAACACAGAAAATACATTTTTAGAAAGGAAAAGAAATATGCTGGAAATAGGGTACAGATCTATATGGGTGTGAGTGATATATATAACCACATTCGAATACTGGGATTATTTTGTACGTTTACTAAGTAAATATTTGTAAAACACCTACTATGGGAAAGACATTCAATTCTAGGCAGTGCGGAAACACTTGTGAACACAATTGATTAAAATTCCTGCCCTCATGGTGCTTAAATTTCAGTGAATGCAGACAAATATAACACACACACACACACACACACACACACACACACACGCACCACACATATATATAGTTTTTGTTTGACTTGCTTTTTGCTGTAAGAAAACCCCACAGACGGCTGATTTAAACAACGGAAACTTACTTGGTTTCTGGTTCCAGCTTTCTTCCTGGCTTACAGACGGCTCTGCTTTTTCTATGTTCTCACGTAGTTTTTCCTCTGTGTATAGGGAGGGAGAGAGAGAGCTCTGGTGTTTCTTTCTATTTTTATTAATATAAGGACATCAGGACTATCAGATTAGGGGCCCATACTTATCCCATTTGGCCATAATTACCTCCTAGAGGCCCTGTCTCCAAATACAGTCACACAGAGGGTTAGTATTTCAACCTATGAATTTGGTGGGAACACAGTTCAGTCCACAGCACACTCTGAACTTGAAACAGACTTTAGCTCTATTTGGAAGCTTGGTGTATATTACTAAATTCTGCAAATTCAACCTCATTGACCTAATCATACCTCCTTTGTAAAATTTCTAAAATCAAATTTCCTTTTCATTCCTCTCACCATGACACTACTTCTCTACTTTGAAGTATGTTAAGACAACCTCCCAACTAGTCTTCTTGTCTCCAACCAATCTTGACTACTGCCACTTAATTAATACTAGCAGTATCACTGTAGAGAAAATTTCAGGTCAATTTTCCCATTCTCCAGAAGAGCCAAAAGAAAATCTTGATTGTTTTAACTTATGTAGGGAATGGGTAAGATAATTCTCATCACAACTGAATAAATAAAGAAAGGTGCTTTTCCTTTCTTGCACATGTCTTCGGATGTTCTGTATATTTAGAAGTCATACTCTTCCTAATAATAACGGCTGGATAGTCACAGTGGAATAGCATATATATCAATTTTATTATTCTCCAAAAGGAATTTTCAAATTGAATGGTAGATATTTTCCCTTTTTTAAACCCCATATTGAATTCTTTTTAATACATTCCATCTGTGACAAAGGATGATATATTCTCTCTTTTCTAAATTGGGTAGGGGACAATCGTGACTTTCATTTTATCTGAATTAGTACATTGTTAAGGAAGGCCAGAAACATTCATTAGTAACTAATGAGACCAGAGGGCACGCTTGCCAGTAATAATGCCTCTCCAGTGAGTGGTGAATTACAGGCTGAAAACTAGATTTATCTTTCAATACTTCTCACTAAAAGCGTTGAACTTCCAAACAACCCCAACATGATGCAGACAGAGAGAGTCTTTTGAGACACATTTCTAGCACTTAACAGCACTTGGTCATTTTATATGATGCATTTGGATGAGACATATTGTGTTGCGTTTCCTTGTGCGTTGATATTTTCTAAGTACACAATTAGATATATAGAGAAGCGATTAGCCTATCACTGTTGGAAAATTGGCAAAATGGTATTTGTTTACTTTTTCAACCTCATTGAGTTAAAGGATTTCTAAATCCATATTTCGTGAGTGTCTAAGTAACTGTACTTTACACTAGAAAAAGTAACTCAAAGGCTAGGGAATCAAATTGTATTCCTATATACTGATAAATTCTGAACTTTAATTAAGGTAGATATGGGTAACAAAAACATAAAGAAAAATATTCCACAAGTCATAAACAGGGTAATGTAGAGATCGTCATTTGAGATATCCCTTTTAATCATAGTGCTTGATTAAAAATATGCTAAATTTAAAAATATATACATCAAGACTAATAGTGTAATAAAATAATCTGAGCTGGAGTGGAAGACTCCTTCCAACCATACTGGTTTCTTTCCATAGATTCACAAAATTTTGCACTTCAGCTGTAGAGATGAGTGTAATGTCCCACCTCCTAAAAGCCATTTACATATTAGAAGACTTATATAACTTTGCATTTGCTTAGTGGGAAAGATGTGCTTTTCATGTTCGTATATATGCTACATCTTAAAGAAATTTTTAGAAAACAATCCCACTGTAGGTAGTTTTAAAATTATGAATCAGGAACCCCTTTTTTTCCCTCTTGAGCCATGTGCAAAATTTATCTGTGTGACAGGGTGCCTGAAAACATATACAAGACTCTAGTGCCACAGAGAGCTTCCAATGTTAGTGTAGGATTTCAAGATTTAAAACCCCAAAAGACATGTACTTGGTGCTCTCTAAGCAACTGTTGAAATCATACACATTTTTAAAATCTCAAGCAAAGTCTTTAGTAAAGTATTGAGACACGCCATAACTAGGTACTGCTAACATAAAGTGTATTCAACTTTTCATTCTAAGCTATTCACCCTGCAAAACCAATATCTAAACCACACTTTGCAGCATATCTCAAGTTGTGTATTATCTGTGAATATGTCCTATCAAAGCAAAAACAATTGTACTGAACAAAGTTTCACAGGCAAGGAAGACTTTATTCAAGACTACTGCAATAGAGGAGAGAGACAAAACTCAACTCTGCAGAAACAAAGAGCCGGCAGTTTTTAGGAACTAGGGTAGGAGGACCATAAGCCACCTCTATTTGCTGATTGACCTTACCCAAAGAGAATTTAAACTTTCTCACATCTTTGTGACAGGAGGTAGTTTTACAGTTGGTAGCTGTTCAACTAAGATTGGCTCCTATTCTCCCACAGAGACTGGGATATAGGGGCACTATCTTGCTAATTACATTTCAAAGACATGGCTCCAAGGTCCTTGAGAAAGACATTCCCTAGGTCATAAAACTGGCAAGAGGCATTTAAGGAGATTTATATACTTTTCAAAGGTGGCAGACAAAAAAATTTATAATCACAAGTTTTCTAAAGTAAATGCTCTAAGAAAAAGGAGATGAGGGGCCTATAGACAGGAAGCAACCTAACGTTTAGTCAAGCTGAGAGAAATGTTAAGGCTATCTTGGACATTCTTTAATTCTTCCAGTGAAAATTCTATAGCCCATTTTGTCTCTACCACTTGACACATAGTTATCCAGACATGTTAAAGACTGGCTTGCATGTGCATCCTTTGAACATTTGTGGCATGGTACTGAGTACTTTATATGCTTTTTCTCATTTAAAATTCACAATAATATTTTGAGGTAGGTATTCTTATAAGGATCATTCAGAAGAAGACCTTATGGCTTATTAAGGCTACTAAAAAATGTCCTCAATTTACTCAGTTAACAAATAGTGGAAACTGTGTTTTAAACCTATGCAAACTAAATTCAGAGTCCTGTGTACTCTACTGCTTAGTCTGCTCAGGATGACCTAACAAATTACTATAGAACTGGGTGCTTAAACAACAGAAATTTATTCTCACAGTTCCAGAGGCTGGGAAGTACAAGATCAAGGTGTCAGTATAGTAGGTTTCATTCTGAGGTCTCTTCCCTTGACTTGCAGGCAGCCACTAGATTTCTGTGTGTTCATATGACCTTTCCTCAGTACCTGCACATGGGAGAGTGAGAGGGACAGAGAGAAGAGGAGAGAGAAAGAACATGCTCTTCTTCTTATAAGGCCACTAGTCCTACAGGATTAGTACCTTACTATTGTGCTCTATTTAACCTTAATTACCTCCTAAAGATGCTATCTCCAAATACAGTTTCACTGGGAAAGGGCTTTAACATACAAATTTTGGGTGGACACAATTCAGTCCATAGCAACTGCCTCACTGTCTTAGTCCACTGGGGCTGCTATAATATAATAGTATAAACTAGATGCCTTAAAAACAACAGAAATTTATTTCTCACAGTTCTGGATACTAAAAGGTCCAAGATCAAGGTGCCATCAGATTCTGTATTGATTGAGGGCCTACTTCCTGGTTTATAGATCGATGACTTTTAGCTGTGTTTTCACATGGTGGAAGGGAAGAACTCTGGTCAGTTCAGCCTCTTATAAAGGCACTAATCCCATTTATGAGGGTTCCACCCTCATGACCTAATTCCCTCCCAAAGGCCCCCCTACCGTTAACATCAGATTAGGGAATAGGTTTCAACATATGAATTTGGGGGAAACACAATCATTCAGACCATCAGACTTATTAAATGCATTACAAGCTTCACGAAGATAGGCTCTGTATCTTGATTATATTTAAACCCAGCACATTGTCTTGGTCATAAGGGTCAGGGGTTCATTGTTCAACTACCTGCAGTTCGAGATTCCAAGATTATTCCATTAACCCCACCTTGCCTCATATAATAATTGCCAGAAATGGAGCAATTAGGTGTCTAGGATAAACCAGCAATTTTTAGACTTGTAGAATGAAAAAAGGAGGAGTAAGGGTCAGATACTTCTGGAGACAGCTTAGTAGCCTTTCATCATATCCTTATATTTGATGGTTCATTTATTGCATAGCCACTACCTGCCAAGCACTGCCCTGCCCTGAACAATGTGCAGAAGATAAAGCCTAGATGATGCCCTGTGGCTGTCTATTCAGATGGCTGGAGCAGGGTCCAAGGGGTGAGAATTCCTTATTTTAATTCTGATACCAACAACTTATGTAACATTCAGTAGGACACACCATGTCGTTGATTTTCTCTCTGTAGCGAATGAGACTATATATGCTTATTCACAAGGCTGTTGAAGGTCAGTCAGGTTATGTTTGGAATCTTTTTTTTTATTTCAAAATATTAAGGGGACACAGATGTCTTAGGTTACATGGGTCATTTTTGTAATGTTTGAGTCCTGGCTATAGATGTGCCCATCACTCCGATAGTGTTCATTTTACCCATTAGGTTGTATCTTGTCCCTCCTCTCCTCCTCCCTCCCCCCTGCTTGTTTTCCACTGATTTTTACTTCCCTCTGTGCACATGTGTACTCGTCGGTTGGTTCCAATTTAATAATGAGTACATGTGGTGTTTGTTTTTCCATTTTGAGATACTTCACTTAGGAGAATGGTCTCTAGATCTATCCAGATTGTTGCAAAAGGTATTAATTCATCTTTTTTATGGATAAGTAGTATTTCATGGTATACATGTATTATATTTTATTAATCCACTCATGAATTGATGGGCACTTGGCTTGATTCCATATCGTTGCAATTGTGAATTGTGCTGCAGTAAACATTCAAATGCAAATGTCTTTTTGATGAAAACTCTTCTTTTCCTTTGGGTAAATACCCAATAGTGGTATTGCTGGATGGAATGGTAGATCTACTTTCAGTTCTTTGAGGAATCTCCATAACTGTTTTCCATAGAAGTTGTACTAATTTGCAGTCCTATCAACAGTATATAAGCATTGTTCCTTTCTCTCTGCATCCACACCAGCATCTATTGTTTTCAGACATTTTAATAAAAGTCATTCTAACTGGGGTAAGGTGATATCTCATTGTGGTTTTGATTTGCATTTCCCTGAGGATTAGTGACATTTTTCATATGTTTATTGGCCATTTGTCTTTCTTCTTTTGAGGAGCTTCTGTTCATGTCTTTTGCCCACTTTTTAATAGCTTTTTTGTTCTTGATAATTTGCTTGAGTTCTTTACAAATTTTGGTTATTAGACCATTATCAGATGTGCAGCTCGTGAATATTTTCTCCCATTCTGTAGGTTTTCTACTTGCTCTTTTGATTATTTCCTTAGCTGTGTGAAAGCTTTTTAGTTTAATCAAATTCCATTTATTAATTTATGTTGTTGACATGATTGCCAGTAGGGTCTTAGTCATAAATTCTCTGCCTAGGCCAATATCTAGAAGAGCCTTTTCTTACATTTTTCTCTAAGAATTATTATGGTTCCTTGCCTTAGACCTAAGTCTTTTATCCATCTTGAATTAATTTTTGTGAGTGGTGAGAGGTAGGGATCCTGTTTCATTCTTCTGCATGTGGCTATCCAATTTTCCCTGCACCATTTATTGAATAGGGGTTCTTTTCCCCAGTGTACGTTGTTGCCTGTTTTGTCAAAGATCAGTTGGTAGTAGGTAGATGGTTTTATATCTGGGTTCTCAGTCCTGCCTTTCTGTTTTTGTACCAATACCATGCTGTTTGTTTACTATAGCCTTGCAGTAGAGTTTGAAGTCTGGTACTGTGATGCCTCCAGATTTGTTCTTTTTGCTTAAGATCGTTTTGGCTAATCAGGTTCTTTTCTGGTTCCAAATGAAGCATGGAATTATTTTTTCTAGATCTGTGAAGTACGACTTAGGTAATTTGATGGGGACTGCATTTGTAAATCACTTTGGGTAGTATGGACATTTTAACAATGTTGATTATACCTATCCATGGGCATTATATGTTTTTCCATTTGTTTGTATCCTCTGTGATTTCTTTCCTCAGAGTTTCATAGTTCTCCTTGTAGAGATCTTTCACTTCCTTGGTTGAATATATTCCTAGGTATTTCATTCTCTTTTTAGCTATTGTGAGTGGTATTGAGTCTTTGATTTGAATCTTAGATTCACCATTATTAGTATGTAGAAATGCTACTGATTTATTTCATTAGTTATGTATCCTGAGATTTTGGTGAATTTATTTATCAATTCCAGGTGACTCTTGGTGTGATCTTTACCATTTTCTAGATACAAGATCATATCATCAGTGAAGAGCAATAGCTTGTTCTCCTCTTTCCCCATTTGGATACCCTCAATATTCTTCTGTTGTCTGATTGCTCTGGCTAGGACTTCCAGCACTATGTTGAACAGAAGTGGTGACAGTGGGCATCCTTTTCTTTTTCCAGTTTTTAAGGGGAATGCTTTCAACTATTTTCTGTGGAATCTTAAATATAAAAAAGGACATTATTATTTTAGAATCTGGGTCTGTTGTTTTAAAATGCCTTGGTGTCTCCTTATTGCATAGCTGGTAAGACTTGTGAAAACCAGTGTTTAAAGAAGAAATACGTACACAATTTTCTGTATTTATAGGATTGTAAAAGCTCCATCAGTATATCTCTACAAGAGAGTTTTAAAGAGCAGTATTTTAATGGTTTATTCTGAACAAACTCTCTCTGAACAACTGGTAAACATTTTATATGGTTATGGCCAGGGCAGAAATAAGAAGATTGAGAGCACAGAGGGTATAAACACAGAAATCTTGAAGACAGAATCTCAGCTGTGGAAAACTAATTCAGTGAACTTGGAAGAAGAGCTAATTCACCACTGAAGCAATGGTCTTAATGTATGAGTAGGATTCTGATCTGTGAGCATGTAGGAAGATATCCCAGCAGGTAAGTGTAGCTTGAGCAAAAGTGTTAGGGTAGAAAATCCCCCCATTTAGAAGACAGAGACTAGAATATGCAGGTCCCTGTAGAAAAGGGGTTGAGACTCGGGCTTTTTTCCTAGGGCAAGGAGAGTCACTGAAGGGAGTAAGCAGAGGAATGCCACAATCTGACTCATAATTTAAGATAACTTGGTATGCTGTGTGGAAAATAAATTGAAGTGAGACAATAATGGGAGAAGGAATATCAAGGCAAGTAGGTAGCACATAAGTATCACGAAATCAGCCTGGCAGGGGTAGGGAAACTGCAGCCTTCTCATTTCAAGATTCTTCTTTTTTAAGCACCACAGGAGGCAAGAAAAACTTCATCTTTCTCTGCTGTTCCCTTTTTAATAAAAGGGTTTGTTCTGCAAAATTTGGATTGAGTCAAAAGGCCACACTTAAGGACCTAGAAGATCACATTTCACCTTAAGGCTGCAGGTCCCCCACCCCATGAGGATATATTCCCAGGGACATAGTCTGCAAAGGAATTGAAAGAATCCACTCCCCTGGGTTAAAATAATAACACATTTAATGAGTCACAAGGAGAAAAAGTGTGTCCCTTGTTCAACTTAAGACACCAAATTTTTTTGAATATGCATTTTTAATGATTTTCAGGAAAAGTGTATTCTTTGTAATTCCCCCAATAGTTCAGAACTTATTTAAGGTGTCACTAAACCCTTTGAGAGACAGAGTATGGTTTAGGTTTTATAATTGATGAAATGTTCCCCCTAAATAAATCTCACAATGCCAGATATGATGACATGAATAATAAAAAGTTAACTATGGGAAGGAAATGGCTATTTTTAGCAATATGCAGGAAAGAGTTATTCATTTGGTGTTATAAAAAAGAACACACTTACATGAAGAACTGGGCTCTCTAGACAACAATAGCAAACTTCCTAACATTGAAGTTCGAGGACATTTCAGGGTTGAATTTGCTAAAGGAAAAGTCTCTCTTTTAAGTACAGAAATTATGGTGTTTCAGATAACATGTGCCTGAAAAAAAAAATTAAATAGATTTTGAGGTTCAAATCTTGTGGATTTTTTTCCTACTCTTGTAGGTAGGAAGTGGCCTCAGGGTGCTGGAAAGGTGAATTTGCTGCAGTAACAAATGGTGGTCAGTAATTCCTGCTTCTTGGCTGATATATTTTCTAAGGAAATATTTTATGCACTTAATATGCCATGTGTGTAAGTCGTATAGATAGATGGATACTGAAAATAATGAGATTGATATCCCCCACTAAACCAGGGAAAGAAAGCCAGTAGCAATTTCTAGGGAGGCATTATAAAATATCCCCCGTTGGAGCTGGCCTGAAGTTGGGCCACGTAGGCTAATGACACCCGTTTGTATATTTGCAAATTAGGGATTGGGAGTTGGCATGGTGCTAGCTGCAGACTTGTGTTCTCTTCCTGGCTTCTATACTTACTAGCTGGTGACCTTGGTTAGGCTACTTAACCTGCTTAAGCATCCATAAAATGGGGAACTATAACCTAGTTTGCAAGGTGAATATAAAAAATACAACAGATGATGCATGCAACATTCCTGGCACTATAGATGCTTAAAAAGCTAGTATTATTTCCAGGAAAATGTTTAAAACTACAGACACCCCAAAACGTTTTCAAATTTCCCTTCTACTTGACCTTGTCATATTTTGCTTTCTCACACTGTGCTCCCCACATACTCTCCCTACCCCCACCTCATTTTCTTTAGCCACTTTCCTGAAAATAAAGACTTCCATTGCCTATTGCTATTCCATGGTAATTAGATAGACAAATTAGATGTGCAATGTCTAATTTCTCTACCTGCCTAAATATAAACTGCATTCCATCTCCACATCTCTGACTCCTCTTTCTGACTTCCTTATCTCTGTACAAGCTCATCTGCTTACTATAAAACCTCATTTCTTCACCTGCTCATGTTTGCTGCAGTTTACCAAACCTTGTGTACAAATCTTCTCCAGGACTGCTGTAAAGCCATGGCTGGATACAGCTTGTATCCAGCCATGGCTGGATACAGCTTGTATGTATCTATCGTAGGACTATGTAATTAAAAGAAACATCCCAGCTGTAATGGGTCACTTGGGGTCATTTTTGTAAAAGAACATTTATTTTTCTCCTTCTCTACTGTCTACCCCACTCACTCTTAGTCCACAGCTCACCAAATTACACACTTATTCAGGACCTGACCTGTGTCTTCTCAGCTATTGTATATCTCTTCATAGTACTTAATGCAGTGTTTGTAGATATATAGGCTGGGTGAATATTACTAAGAATCACAGCATCTTAAAACTATTATGAATCTCATTTATCAACTAGTCTAAAACCCTCACTTTATCATTGAGTAATCTAAAGAATTAAACAACTTACCCTGCTGACAAAGCTAGTTGCAAAAATAAGACTAGAACCTGGTGCTCTGCACTCACAGTTTAATTCTTTAGCCATAGCTATTAATATAACTGATAAGAAGCCTAATCTTCCCCCTTTAAAGGAAGCTGTTAGTATTATCCTATAGGACAGCACATATGTTGTAATTTTTCTCATAAATATAAAGATGGTAACAAACGTATTTCTGGGAAGCAGGGTATAAAACCTTATCTTGAGTTTAAACTTAGGCTACTTCTAGATGTAAGACACTTTAGAAAAGCACTCGGGACAAAAAAAACATGTCCTTTGTGTTGAGGCATATTACAGATGAGTAGTCAGGGTCTGAGGTCTTGTTAGATTGAGTTCACAGTCTCACTTCCTAATCTGATCTGCTGTGGAACATAAAGCATATTAGTTAAACCCCTCTGACATGCATATGTACATATATCAAGCCAGCCTCAGCAGTTACTGCAAATTACTTTCCTCAGTGTATCCTTGTTTCTTCCGCGGGTATCAGTGAGGAAATCAGGACACACAATCCCTTGGGAGAAAACAGAATGATGAATAACTACTTGATTTTAGCAAGAACTGTCAATATATGTAAGGATCTACCTTCATCTGGAAAATAAGAATAATAGCACCTAATGCCAGGGTACTGTGAAAATTATGTGAAATACCCAATATAAAGTGTTCAGCATAAATGTTAGGTAATGTTAACACTGTCTTTAATATTTCTAGAGGGCATATATGAATTGGTTTATTAGGTGACAATGTTTAGAGCATGACTTTACTTTTATAAAAATTGTATTTGAGGCTCACTATGTTGTATGCAATATAGTTGTCTATCTGATTCACCCCACCATGATTTTGGTACTTAAATAGTTAAATTTCCTTGGATAAGATCCAAGGGAGACCAGCCATATAAACATATTCAGCCCTGAAGTGAATGGTGCGAAAGCAATTATCCCACTGAATTGCTTTTTAAAAGGTTTATCCATTAGCTTTGCCTTTACCTCCCTCATTTTTGAATGTGATGCCGGTTAAACATCCGTGAAGCCTTGTATTAACCTTTTATGCAAAGTAAGTAAAAATCATTCCAAGATTTTTATTGCAAAGCTGTCATTGGTCATCAGGTTGAAAATATTTATAAGAAAAGAAGTGATGAGTTTTTACAGAAAAAAAAATTGACATAAGGGTCTTTAATGTTCTTGGTTTCATTTTTATTTGGACTTAGTGCTAGGACAACTATAATGTCATCAGTGTTTCTGTATAACTTATAGTACATGTTTTCAGATGGCATTGAAAAAGATAAATGATAAAGGCTAAAAAAATTTAAGATATAATAATTCTTAATCAAAATTTCATATAGAAAAGAGTGGCATCCAGATTTACTAAGCCAGGTAAAGTAGTATGACTTCCTTTCTAAAAAAGACAAGAGAAACTCTTGGTAGTGATTTATGTTGTTTCTTATGGATTCTAGTATATTATGGAGTCTGACATGCATATGTTCATATATCAAGGGAGCCTCAGCACCTGCTACAAATCACTATCTTCAGTGTATTCTTATTTCTTCCCTCTATACCAGTGAGGAAGGAAGGACACATATTCCCTTGGAAGACAACAGAATGATGTAGTGCTATTTGATCTCATCAACAGTTGGGAATATATGTAGAGACTGAACCTCAGCATTAACTAAGGATGGAATTTGGTCTCCCTAGAAGCTTTATTTTTACCTACTATATAAAAGATTCTGACAGCCAATAAATTTACAGGTCATTGGATAAAACTCTAACATTTTCATTCCTTGATATTTCAGTGACTTTCATAACAGATTTCAGAGACATAGTGAAATGAAAATAAAGGGCACAACTAAACATAAAATATCTCATTTTTTAAAATTAAAAATTTGAAATTATATTAGCTTGATTATGTTCCAAAGTTTGAGAAAAAGAAACAAACATACTATTGTCTCATCTACAATTGTGTGGCAATGATTCCATTAAATTTCACATTTGTATCCCAGTTCTAAAATTTTGCATGTGTCTTTTAATATTTTTTCACAAGAAATTTGATTTGGTGCAGAGTGTAATCCTCTGCTTTTCTAAATGGTTTATATATTCAATTTATATTATTTTGGGGAGAAAAATATTCTTATGTTAGGGAGTTATTTATATTAGAATACCTATTATCATTCTATGTATCAAATCATTAAGTACAAGAACTAATATGCTTTTTAAATCAGAAAGCATATTAAAATGTCACTTTTTAATTCTAAGAGTCACTATCCAAGATTGGAATAATAAGAAAAAAAAAGTCTGTCGGGTTTTTTTTAATTGCCTGCGGACATATGTTTTGTAGCCATGGTATTTGTATTCTCTTTTATAGAGAGTCATAAAGGAAGAATAAAAGAATGAAAAAAAAACAAGAAGAAAAAAGGAAAGTAGAAAACTCTCCTGAATGGATGATTTAGCAAAATAAGTATTAAAATGACTACATACTGTATTTAAAAATGTTTTTTATTATTGAATACATTTTAGGGATTCTAAAGTCGAGGAAGATAGCACTAAATAATTATCTTGGCTTTGACAGTATTGCCTCTTTTAATTAGGGCTGTCTAGTGAAATAAAGACTAATATTTGAGTCTCTAAACATTTGGTTCTGGAGAAAATAGTTCTTCAATATTTCTTAATCAGAACCATTTAGTAACTATATGGTATATTCCATAGGTGCTATCCAAAAGAAAAGCAAGATTCTCTTCTTATGCAAGAGAATTTCCAACATGCTTACTGTCTTTTGTTACACTCGATTTTGTCACTTGTGTTTATGCATATTTTTCCAACCAAAAGACCTTTCCACCCAACTATACTAGCCATTTCCAGCTTGCCCAGATGCTACACATACCACATACTAAAGTTTCATAGCTCTCCTCCATAGATATCTTAGATAAGTGGACATTTCTAAGCAACTTTGTCCTTAAACTGTAAAAAACAACCTAAACTAAAAACTCCAGCAGACATCTCATATTAGCACATTTTGCAGTGTTAAGACCTAAGTAGATGATAGTGTGTATATATGTTTTTCCCCTTCAAGTGTGATGAAGCTGCCAGGCAAGAGCTGACATGGGTATCTATTATACTTAAGAAAAGGCTTAAATGATGTGCTGTGCACTTTAACCTCCTGTACCTAATGACTAAATTAAAATTTTAATCAAATATAGTTTACCATTGCTAACTTATCTGACTTAGTATAAGAAAAATTTTTGCCTGAGATCAGTTTGAATACATGCTTTTTTCCTGGAAAAGTGGAAAAGTATTATTTATAGCTTTTCAAGAGTAAAGAGGAAAGAATGGTGCAGTAGGACTTTTAGGAGAGATTTAATAACTTTTTTCTACTATAAATATGGATATATAAGATATATATTAATATAAAAACATAAATAGGTTAAAAAAAGAGAGAACCTCTATTTTTCTTTTAAAAAATGGAAAGCCTAAGTAAGCATAAAATACTCTTCTCCCAGCTGTAACTGGCTCATCCTGAATCTGCCAAAAGTGTAAAATCTTTCAGAACTACTGCTAAGAAGTCAAATATTGCATTTTGATTGTTTTGTAAATTTATGTGGCATTATTAAGTAAATAATATGATTGCATATGGATTTCCACCACTGGTTAATATAAGAATTATATTTAATTCTTTAGAGTATTAACCTACAAAAGCATACTCTGAGGATAAACTTTGCTGGGAAAAATGTCCAGGTATGTGTTGTGTTTACAGATAAATAATTATGTTTGGTGTGATGTGTTTTCATATCGAGAATGTGTCGTAAGTACACTTTCAATATTCAGTTAAGGATAACAAAATGAAACTGCAAAAATTGCTTTAGCGTTATGGTGTTAAAAGCAGTTTAATTAGAACGATATAACAAACAGTAAAACCACTTAAGAGAATGACAAACATGTATTTAAAAGGCTTTCTATAAGGACTGATACATAATTATTCTTTGATTATAAAATATGGATAAATCATGTTGTTTTTCTGCTGCTGATAAATCAAAATTATACGAAATTTAGTGCCACAGCTACTTGAGTTTTGAGTGTAAATGGGGAGTGCCCACTCTGCAGTGTATTTAATGAATATATACAAATATGCTTATAATGATAAACTTGACCTTCAGTAATGCACCACATGCTCTGAAACTACCTTGTAATAATCAATAAAGGCCCAGCTCTGAAATACTAAGGTTTCAAAGGAGGATATGAGAAAAGCACAGAATAGAAATATTCCTGTCCTCAAACAGCTTTCAAACTTATAGAGACCAGAATAAAATCAAAATAAGAAAACTAGTAAGTACTAAGGTGAGAGAATGACTATAAGGACAACTAGGACTGAATAAAAGTGTATTTCTCCATTGCACAAAGGGGTAGGATGAGTAATCGAACGCTATACACTGGGGACGGTAAAAGCACAGATGAGGTAATGTTTTGGAAGGATTTGCAAAGCAGAGAGGGTGATTAGCAAATATGAAGTTCAATTTGTTTGCTACCTGACCTTGTGCCTATTCCCTCATCTATATTTACCTACGAAATATTTTGTAGTAATATATTTCCTATATTCTCACCCTGGACAACTCATTCTTTCCCTGCTTTTTTTTTTTTTTTCTCTTCACCCCCACAAAGCTTCAGACAGAATGCTGAGATCAATATAAAAGAGTATTTTCTGTGCCATTCCTCTTGTTATATTGCATTCTTAACACATTCAGCCCATTCCACACAAGTGGGAAATTAAATGTTGGTGAAATAGTTTCAATTTATCACTAAAGATGTGGTAGAAGATGATATACCAAGATTGCTTAGGAAAGACATTATTCCTTCAAAATTGTTACAAATAACTAGCAGCACTGGTCTATCTATAAAAACGGTATGCTTTTCATATCAAATTCAGTCTCTGAATTTTAGGACAAGGTACCCTATTAAGTACAGAAATTTTGCATGTATTTTTTATCTTCTTTTCCCAAAATGTAAGAACCCAAAAGAAAAAAAAGTATGATATTAATGCCAAAGATTACGGTATGGCATGTAATGAGATGCTGAAGTCATAGCATTTTGTCATGAAGTCATAGTTGGAATGGGTCCATTACCACCTTCACATTTATTTTCATGACCCTTTCTAATGAATATTCCAGTGGTCCCTCATATTAGCAGAGGTCCCTGCTTACTATTTGAGTAGAAAGCAAGCAAGCTTTGGTAATTTGACAAGCTTTAAAATCTTCTATTTTCCTGAATACGTAGCTCATTAATGTCAAGACAAAGAAAAATAAACCAGCCCTATAAATGATGATCTGGAAAAAGTCCAGCCTTATATGCTAGAGGCACTTTATGAGAATGGGTTTGTGACTAGTATGTTAATGAAGAAATATTATTTTATTGTCCCAGATTCTCCCAGACTCAAAATTTTTAGAGAAGTTTTCCAGTTCACAAGGGAGCCCTCTGCTGCATTCTTACTTCAGGGAAACATCAAGGTTACAATCTGTTAAAAGCTTACCACACTATACAGTTAAGTATCTATCACATTTAAATTGACGTTTTCCTTTTTTAATGTACCTAGCATCCTGATTCAGAATCTCTGAGTCACACTAATTAACCAGTGTCCTGGAAAGAGTGTCTGAAAATGAATGTGACCTGTCCCTAAATGGAAACTCTGTGGCCTGAGGAGTAGACCTATAGCTCTTAGAAAGTCTTTGATGTTACAGAAGGATTTTTACCCACAAAAAACTAGACTCCATCATTTATTTCTTGTTTTGCACTATATATTTAAATACGTGCATTCCAACCTGAGTCATTCGAAGATATCAGGATTTGGGAAATATAAAGAGAAAAAAAATTCTATGCCTTTGCTTCTCAACTCTTTACCAAGGGAAACAGCTCTGCTGAAAATTTCACTTATTTTTAAGTGAACCAAAATTCATTGAGCTATTATTGAGGATACTCCGGGGTGATGGTTTACTTGCTTTTAATTGGAAAGCAAAATTATCATTGTTGGGATTTATATGAGCATACTCCTTTCAAACACAGAGTTTATTCCAATTTTTTAGGTTTTTATTTTTTCATAGCTTTTATGATTTAACAATGATTTTCCCTAGTACTGTTACAGTGCTGTTCTCATGCAGACAAGGGGGAAGTTTGTGGTTAATTTCACTTTTTCATTTCAAAAATATTTTGACACTGCATCACTTGGGGGCTTTTACTGCACATTAAAAATAAGTGTCCATTGTAACAGAGGACATAGAGTTGACATATTATAAAGCATAAATAATAATAATGCTTCCCATTCATATCACATCTATCATCCAGAGGGGCCCAAAGTGCTCAACACACGGCAGGGAAGGATTATTGTACAGCAGACCTAAAAGTTTACACGATTATATTGCATAAAATGTCGATCAAATGTCAGTTTCCAGTATTATGCCTAAGACTGTGAGCTGAGACACATCCTCTATCTCCAAAGCTGGAGGATTAAGAACAAATGTGGATAGCATCAGAGGTGGAAGGTTGGATGAAATTTGTCCATCTCATCAATTCCAGGCTGTCTTTGTCAAGAGCATTATTCCTCTGCCAATTGCTAAGTCTTGAAGTAGGGAGAGGGAAGGCCTCTCACTTCATTGTAGAATAGCTTAGAGCAATAGAACTTTGCTTCTGGATCTGAGGATAAACATCCTTGAAATATTCTCTCTCTATAGCTCCACCCCTCCACCCCAATCCTTCCCTACTACTGACAAAGAAATGTAAGCCAGTCCCCCTATTTAACTTTCTTCTTCTACTTCAAGCTTAGTTTCCTGGAACTCAATGAAAGGCCTGGAAGGTAGTAGGAAAAGGCATGTTGCTTTCTAAGAGTAATGTTGAAACCCTTGGGCTTTACCTCTTTTATTCTCTTGTTTCCTATTATCGGTGTCTCAACTTTCTGAGTTTTACCTGCCTAGTTGCCTTGATCCTTTAAATGGCATTACTCTTCACTCCATTTTTAGTCCATAGGTCTTATTAAAATTTTAAAAAATCGTTACCTTTTCTCATGTTCAGTAAAACCCCAAGAAGGCAAAGAATACTAAATTGCATTGCACAATTACATTTTCACTTGAAAATTATTCATCCATTTAACCAATGTGTGTGTGTGTGTGTGTGTGTGTGTGTGTGTGTATATATATTTATTGAGTGCCTATATGATATACCTATATGATAGATACTGTTGCAAATCTCATCTGCTTGGAGATTTCTGTCTAAGCCTCACAAAAATCCTATAAGAGAGATCGTTTTATTCCATTTTACAGATGAGAAGGCAGAGTCTCAGGTTAAGTCCAAGGTTTCACAGGTAGAACTTTCTATGATCAAAAAACATGCTTTGGCCTGTCGGTGTGCTCTCAGCCATCTATGATTCTCTTTTTGTCTCTCCCACCTGCCGCCTTTTCTGTGATGTTTAGTGGTGTAAAACAATAAACAAGCCCTTCCTTCTCCTTCATACATTATTACTGATGCATGAACGTTATCATTACAAAGGACCTGACACAATGTTATACAAATGGAAATACAGAGGCCGCACATAGGGGCCAGTCTCCCTCCTCCCTACCCCAGAGCTTCTTCCTTTAGCAAAAATCGGTGTTCATTTTGCCAGCCAAGGAGAGGCTGTGATGATTTATTATCATTTATAAGTCATTCCCACGTCTCCCTTACTCCCGCCACAGTCTCCTGCCTGCCTAGAGTGCGATGAACTCTGAGTTCTCACTACATGATTGCCACACTTTCCACATCAAAGAAAGGGCAGACATTTCCCCTCCTAGCATTCTTTTCCCTGCTTTCCACATATCATTAAATGACAGTAGAGCAGCTCTGATTAGAAAGTGTGCAGAAAATGCCCACTTGTACTAGGACAGATAGGCATACTGTACAATTTAGGGATACTTGGAAGGTACAAGATGTGTGATAATAATTGCATTTTTTTATAGTTGTGGAAAAGCATGCGGCTTTTATTCCCCTACACAGCCTGGAAGACATGAAAAGAGAGACACTAAAAAATCATAATGGGTGCTTTAATATTGATTTAAGGTCAGATACAACAAAATCTCTTTAACATTACATGGAACATATTAGTAAAATAGCATTATATGAGAAAGCCTCTCGATGAATAGCAAAACAAGAGACAGGAGTCTCGACTACAGTAGCTGTGATAGCATTAACTAAAATAAAAAAGTCTGGCGATTTTAAAATATTTCAGTTAAAATGAGACTTAATACATGGGGTTATTTCTTATTTTTTAACATGCTAGATTCTTGCCTATAAAGATAATGGGGACAAAATAGACAGTAGTGGTTAAGAATCCAGGCCTTAGAATTGAGTTGATGGAGTTCACAGGCAGGCTTTATTACTTCCTTATTAACCATGTGACATTGGGCAAGTTATTTAACATCCACGTGCCTCAACTATAAAAAGAAAGGTAATGAAAAAAAAGTTAATGAAATTTAACTGATACCATATTGTTAAGAATAAATCAGTTGTTCTCAACTAGGGAGATACTGCCCTTAGGGGACATTTGGCAATGTTTAGAGACATTTTGGATTGTCACAACTTGTGGGTGTGTGTGGGTGTTTGGGTATTGTTGCAGGCATCTAATGGGTAGAGGTCAGGATGCTGCTAAACATACTACAGCACACAGGGAAGCCCCCCACAACAAAGAATGATCCAACCTTAAATGCCAATTGCATCAAGGTTGAGAAATCCTGAATTAAATAAAATGACACACATAAGTTTTGCAAGCACTTAATAAGTGCTAGTCATTATCATTATTTATTATAAAGTTTCATTTCCTTGGTAACTAATATTCGGACAACATTTTGGGGTTGTTACTCTTGATATAGGAACTATACTGTCTTATTAAATTTAAATGCCCCCACTAATACTTCAACTCTATCTACTCTCTGCTGTAATTCCCCTCTCCCCACATTCATTTCTTTTGCTTTTTTCTAAGTACAAGCTATTTAGACCAGACACATGTTGTTGCTATCTCTAGTGCCATACTTTTAATATTCAACTTCTGCCACATAGAGATCACCCTCCTACTAGCTTAGCCACATTGCTTCTCCTCTTTAATTTCTTGCTCAAGACTCATCTCCAAATAACCCCTCCTAATTTACCTACCTGGCTGTACTATTCCACCATTATATTAATACTACTCTTCAACTCCTCCACTGTCAGGCATTCATTGAAACTAGTACTCAAGTGATGTAATCTCTCTTTCATGTAGGTCTGCATTATCTCAGAATTAAGAAATGTCTTTCATTAATTCTGTGCCTCCATTTAAAAATCAGCCCAAATTGGCGCTCAATCAATCATTGAATTTTTCTTTTGTTATTGCTTTTTGGTACCAGAAGGAACGTTAAAAACTACTTAGCCAAGTGGTTTAAAACCTTAGTTCCGCAGATTATAACAAATGGAAGCAGTAGCAAACATTTCAGTATAACTAATAGATACTGTAAATCCTTCCATCCGTAAGATCCTTAATAAATACATGTACTGATTGAAGGGTTTTAACCAAGTCATGACATGCCTTTTCTTTTTTTCAGCAATTATATCAACTTAGTGTATGATACTAAAATAAACTAAGATAAAAAATAAGTCCTGTTAACACAGAATTCCGTAATTCTGGGTACCAGACCAACAATGCAAGGGGTCAAATACTTTCCATCCTAAAGAGATTCTTTAATTTGGGTGCTTATGAAGCCATTAAAATCATTTATACAGAATGCAGAGCCTACACACTGAGATGAGAAGTAGATCTAGTTTATTCCACATAGTTGTATCAAAAACAAAAGCAAAACAACAACACCAACACCTCTGGAGTATTTACAAGTTTCCTTCTTCTTAAAGATCTAATGCTTAAAATGGCTAAATAATGACATAAAAAGAAAACCAATGAAACAAAAAACCACACTTCATTGGACATGAGAGACTAAATTATGATCTTGAGTGACTATCTTTAGAGGGATATTTAATGGCTTTGTGGAGGATGCCATGGTGATGAGCAAATGTAGGATTTGTTTTCAGATTGGATCCCGATCAGGTAGGGATTCTCCTATCAAAGGGCTTGTGACCCTTTTCACTACCACAGCATACACAGAGAGGACACGGCCATGAGCATTGAAGACTCCACAGGAGTAATGTTTTCAGGCATGCAACCCATTCCTTTACATAGGTTAACTAATACAAAACAATACTTGAATGAAAACTACTTTGAGGAAGATTTTATAAATGGAACATTGATAAAAGAGATGGACTTTTTTCATTTACTATAATGTAATTCTAAGAGGTCAACTACCTGCCTTTTTTTTTTTTTTTGTGGCAGTATACATAACCAAGGCACAGAGCCTGGTGCCTGGTAGAGTTTCCTTTGTTCAATAAATAAGTAAAAGAATGAATCTTTGAATATATTGCTGTGGCAAGAACAATATGAGATGCAAAGTGAAACATCTGGGACAAAGACTATTTCCCTGGTAAAGAAGTAGCAGTCTAACTTTAAGGTCTGTAAAATGAATAGAGGTAGAAGAGTCCTTAATGGTAAAATATTTGAAATTCTGCATGTATTCAATCCCCTCCTTTCTTTTTTAAAGGAAAATGAAAGCCAGAAATAGCTTGTGACCTATACATGATGGCAGAATTGTGGAAGAGTTGGCACCATGACTGATAGTTTATATGAATTATAACTTATTTGTCTTAAACAAGGAAAGAGAGGCTTATGCATTTGTTCCATAAATATGCTAATCCATGCTCTCTACTACAAATATCAGATTAAAAAGCACACATAGAGGGAGGAGGGCAAGACGGCTGACTAGAAACATCGCTTTCCAGAGCATCCCAGAGGGAAGGAAGGTTTCAGATAAAGGAGGTTGGGGGAATGGGTACAGCTCAGGTGTAATTTGGAGGAGGAGGTGTCGGAGCCTGCCAAGGACTTCATGGAGGGAAATTGTGAAACAGAACAGGAAAAAGAAAAAGAGAAGAGATCAGCAATGATCAAACCCAGGGTGGCTTGAAGCCCAGGGAAAGGATAAGGGGGGATCCCATATCTCCTTCCCACACACCTTTGGTAATCAGTGGGCTACCGAGTTGTTTGGGAGCTTTTCCGCCCTTGAGAGCTTGGGCACTGCCGCAACCACTGAATTGTGTGGAGAACTGGCCTGATCCCGGAGCTTGAACATTCCGTACAGGCTTCCTTTGAGGGAGGAGGACTGAAGGAGCCTGGGTCCCAGCTCTCTTCCATTCAGACTCTTTTCTTCCCCTCCCGCTTCCCTACCCACTGCAGTCAAGAGGGCAGATTGAGACTTTCAGGAGCAGCTGCCTCTCATCAGCTGTGGCATCCTACAGCCTGGCATTTCCATGGAGAGTAGGACCCGCACATTTCCCTTTTGTAAACTGCAGTGGACCCAGGGGTGCCCAGCCTGGGAGTTCCCTGTCTGCTGACACTCCCTGGAGATGCACACCAGGGGGTCAGACACGCAGGCCAGATCCCGTGTCCCCAGGACTTGAGCAGGTTGCTGGAGGGCACAAGGGAGAGATTTAAGAGCTTGACTCAGGAGACAAGGAAATCCACATGGGCAGAACTGATGGGAGAGTATAGTGGGGGTCCATGCTGTGGTGTTATGGTGGAGTGCCCATCCCCACACAGGAAAGTTGCACTATCTGACTAGAGTAGGTCCCGTGGTATGAAGTTTCCAGCCTGCGGTGCCATTGCTGCTGAGCATGGCATGTGCAGGCACCTATTTGCAAACAGACACTTGAGGGAGTCTCTCAAGGTAGGGGTAGTGAGAAAGGGACAGAGCTTGCTCTGAGAGCCAGTTGGTGGATTATAGATGCCCCACCACCACCACAGGCAGTCTTTCCAGTTTTGAGAGACTACATTGGCTGCTCTCCCAGCATCTTTTCCCAGAGTTCTGGGGTAGGAACTTTGAGCTCTGCTGAGACTTTTCAGAGCCTTCCAGGCTCACCCAGCCTAACCTCAACCAGTCTCACTCCTCTACCCACCTCTGTTGTGATAGAGAACAAGCAATCCCCTAGAAGCTGCAAGGCCCCTCCCACTGTCTGGGGCATTCAAGTGTTTCTCCTAAGAATCTAAAGCCCATTGTAGGCACAAAAGAACATCTTTGCAGTTGGCTCTTTCCTGCAAGCATCAAGAACTGATAGGCAGAACAACTGGATAGCTCATTACAGCATCTACTGACTCAGTCAAACAGGGCATGGCTGATTCTTATTCACAAGCACCACCCACAAACTCATATTAAGCTTGGTGTCCAAATACAATTCACACTGCTGGGAAGAGGGGAAGACAGAAAAACATAAGCAACCCAAAGGAGTGCTGCTTTTGCAGAAAGGAATAAAAGTGGCAGGCAGCTCAAGCAGTGCGAGTCTCCCTCATCCACCACAGACCTCTGGGCTGATCACTGACTTCCTCAGAGTCTGTGCAGAGATATTACACTGGAGAACAGGTGCAGCACAGATCTGGTGGCTGCCAATACCAGGTCTCTGCAACCAAAGCCATCCTGATCACTCTGGTACATGGAGCCAGGTCCACTTGGGACCTTCTAAGTTCTGCCCGAAACTACTGAATGTATATTCTTCTCAGCAGCACATGGGACATTCTCCAAGATAGATCTTAACTTTGGCCACAAAACAGGCCTCAACAAATTCAAAAAAATCAAAATCACACCATGTATCTTCTCAGACCATTGTTCAATAAAACTAGAAATTAATAACAAGAGAAACACTCAAACCTATATAAACTCTCATAGAAATTAAACAACCTGATGCTGAATGATTATTGCACCAAGAATTAAATTCAGATGGAAATCAAAAGATGATTTGAACTGCACAACAAATGGGACACATGCTATCAAAACCTTTGGGACTCAGCAAAAGCATTCCTCGGGGGAAAATCCATAGTCTTAATTGCCTACATCAAAAATAGAGAAAGACTGCAAATTAACAACCTAATGTCACACCTCAAGGAACTAGAAAAGAAAGAGCAAACCAAACTCAAAGCCACCAAAAGAAATAACAAAGTTCAGAGCAGAACTAAATGAAATGGAAAACAAATAATAATACAGAAGATCAACAAAACAAAAAGTTGGTTCTTTGAAAAGATAAACAAAATCGACAGACCACTTGCTAGATTAACCAGGAATAAAAGAGAAAGGACCCAATAAATAAGCTCAATAAGAAATGAAAAAGAAGACATTACAACTGATACCACAGAAATACAAAACATCATCCATGAATACTATGAAAATCTCTATTCACACAAACTAGAAAACAAAGAGAAAATAGACAAATTCCTGGAAGCACACAACCTCTCAAGACTCGATCAAGAAAAACTAAAATTACTGTACAGACCAATAACAAATGATGAAATCTAAGCAGTAATAAAAAATTTTCCAACGAACAAAAGTCCAGGATCAGGCAGATTCACTGCCAAATTCTACCAGACCTACGAAGAAGAGCCAGTACCCATACTAAAGAAATTATTCCATAGCATAAAGAAGGAAGGAATTCTCCCCAACTCATTCTATGAAGCCAGTATCACCTTGATACCAAAGCTAGGAAAAAACACAACAAAATCCCAATATCCCTTATGAATATAGATGCAAAAATCCTCAATAAAAGACTAGCAAACTGAATTCAGCAGCATATCAAAAAAAAAAAAAATCCATCATGACCAAGTGGGCTTCAACCAGGGATACAAGGGTGCTTCAATATATACAAATCATAAATATGATTCACTACATAAACAGAAGAAAAACAAAGACCATATGATCAACTCAGTAGATGCAGAAAAATATTTAACAAAATTTAGCACACTTTCATGATAAAAACCCACAAAAAACTAGGCATAGAAGGAATATATCTCAAATTTATAAAAGCCATATATGACAAACCCACAGCCAATGTCATGCTGAATGGGGATAAACTGAAAACATTCCTCCTAAGAACTGGAACAAAACAAGGATGCCCACTGTCACCACTTCTGTTCAACATAGTGCTGGAAGTCCTAGCCAGAGCAATCAGACAAGAGAAAGAAATAAAAGGTATCAAAAATCAAGAAAGAGGAGGTCAAACTATGGCTCTTCGCTGATGACAAGATCTTGTACCTAGAAAACCCCAAAGACACCGTAAAGGGACTCTTGAAATTCATAAATAAATTCAGCAAAGTCTAAGGGTACAAAGTCAGTGTTCATAAATCAGTACCATTTCTATACACCAAAAACAGTCAAGCTGAGAGACAAAACAGAGCCTTGATACCATTCACAATAGCTGCAAAGAAATTAAATACATAAGAATATACTTAACCAAGGAGGTGAAAGATCTCTCAAGAAGAACTGTGACACACTGAGGAGAGAAACCATGGAGGACACATACAAATGGAAAAACATATCATGCTCATGGATTAGCACAATCAACATTGTTAAAATGTCCATACTACCCAAAGTGATTTATAGATTCAATGCAATCCCCATCAAAATTCCAACATCATACTTCACAGACCAACAAAAAGTATCTCTGCATTCCATTTGGATACAGAAAAGACCCCGAGTAGCCAAAGCAATCTCAAGCAAAAACAACAAATCTGGAGGCATCACATTATCAGACTTCAAACTATACTACAAAGCTATAGTAACCAAAACAGCATGGTATTGGTACAAAAATAGAGACATAGACTAATGGAACAAAAACATAGAACCCAGATATAAAACCACCTACCTACAGCCAACCAATCTTTGACAAAGCACACAACAACATACACTGGGGAAAAGAAGTCCTATTCAATAAATGGTTCTGGGAAAATTGGATAGCCACTTGCAGAACAATGAAACAGGACCCCTATCTCTCACCACTCACAAAAATTAATTCAAGATGGATAACACTTAAATGTAAGGCATCAAACCATAAGAATGCTGGAGGAAAATAAAGGAAAAACTCTTCTAGATACTGGCCTAGGCAAAAAATTTATGAAAAAGACCACAATGGCAGTCACAGCAACAATAAAAATAAATAAATGTAATATGATTAATATAAAAAGCTTCTGCACAGCTAAGGAAACAATCAATAGAGCAAACAGACAACATGTATAATGTGAGAAATATTCACAAGCTATGCATTCAATAAAGGGCTAATAACCAGAATCTATAAAGAACTCAGGCAAATCAGCAAGAAAAAACAAACAACTCCATTAAGAAGTGGGCAAAAGACATGAACAGAAGCTTTTCAAAAGAAGAAAGACAAATAACCAATAAACATATGAAAAAATGCTCAACATCCCTATTCATCAGGGAAATGCAAATTAAACCCACCATGAGATATCACCTCACCCCAGTTAGAATGGCTTTAATTAAAAAGTCTAAAAACAGTAGATGTTGGCATGGATGCACAGAGAAAGGAATGATTATACACTGTTGGTGGGACTGCAAATTAGTACAGCCTCTATGGAAAAACAGTATGGAGATTCCTCAAAGAACTAAAACTGCCATTTGATCCAGCAATCCCACTACTGAATATCTACCCAAAGGTAAAGAAGTCTTCCTATCAAAGACACTTGCACTCAAATGTTTATTGCAGCACAATTCACGATTGCAAAGATGTGGAATCAATCCAAATGACCATCATTTCATGAGTGGATTAGTAAAATGTGGTATATGTATACCATGGAGTACTACTAAGCCATAAAAAGAATGAATTAATGCCTTTTGTAACAATTTGAATAGAACTGGAGACTATTCTCCTAAGTGAAGTATCTTAAGATTGGAAAAACAAACACAACATGTATTCATTATTAAATTGGAACTAATCGATGAGCACACATGTGCACAGAGGGAAGTAAAACTAAGTGGAAATTAAGCAGGGGGGAGGAGTGAGGAGGAGAGAGGAAAAAAACCTGCCTAATGGGTACAGTGAACACTGTTTGAAATAATTAAAAAGGACACATAAAAGTAAAAAGTTATAAAATTTATGCTTGATATATCAAGCATAGCCTTGAAAAACATTGCATGCCTATTTCTTTTTTGCTTTTATTATTCTATTCATGCAACTGTTTTGATCAAGACATGAATAGTTCATTTTTTATAAGAAAAGATCAGGTTAAATTTGAAATACTCTAGGTCATTTATTAACACTTATAGTTTTTACTAACCCTGTGAAGCTAGGAAAAGAATTCAGAGATACCTTTAAAAATAGAAAAATGCCATTTTTTGCTGTGATTTCTCTGCTTTTTTGACCCTGGACTATTACGTGTGCTTGCCATTTATAATGTAAGCTTATTTCCTCAAATTTAGTGCTGTATAATGGACAGTGACTTAATTCTAACCCATCAGTGCCTTTGCTAGCTATGTAATCATGATTAAGAGTATTCATTAATTTGAGCCTCAGTTTTCATCTACATAAAATGAGAACAAAGAAAAAATTTTAAAAAATTAGGATATAGTTATTATCTACCTAATTCCAATTTTCTATGATTCTTTGCCTGCTTCCTTGTGTTTCTATCTTTGAAACAAAAATTTCCACCTTATTTAAAAAAGGGGAATTGAAAATGTCATTATTTTTTGATTCATCCAGATAAGGATGGGTCTATGCCTAGAGCTCTCCATGTTTTCTGGAGGCAAGCAACTTGACCAGCCTCTAAATAATGAGGCAAGAACAAATTTGTGTAAAATTATGTAAATACAAGTCTAGTTGCCTACTGGGCTCTATTTTTCTTAGGTAGGCATTATCTGTGCTTATAAACAAACACTTGAGTAGACAGTTAAGTAAGGTTATAATTCCGCTGCTGATTTAATGTTTGTCCTAGCTTATCTCAATTTCTCTCCTAAAGTCAATACATAATCGTTTGGGTATCCATGTGACCCTTGCTGTTATTCACTGATCATGTTTATTTCTGTGTGTCTGCCAATCTAAATTAATTGGTCATTAAAACAGTTCCTTGTACATTTTTGAGCAGAGCTCTAAACCTTCCAAAATAGAAAAGTTTAAAAATATTGAGTTAGGTTTAACATCTTTGCACATGGAAATTATTTTGAAATCCTGTGTTAGAGAAGTGCTTTCGGGTTTCTTTCTGTAGTGACTTCATAATGTGCCTCTCAGGAAATATACATTGTCTGTGCTATTTAGAATGTATTTTGTGCTGGTCTGATCCCTGGAGATAGCATTCCCTTGAGGACCCAGGCCTGGTAACCAAAAACAGCTCGCAGGAAGACCAGAGACAAACTGGATTTTAGAACATCTCATTACCTGGCCTGCTACAGTGCTTCAGTCTCTGCCCTCCTGAAACATGACCCATGCAGATGGTGTCTGCGGGGGTTTTGACATTATTAGCAGGCTGGTCAGAAGATGAGACTAACAGGAAGTTTTCGTTGAGATATCCTTCTGGTCCAGAGTTCTAAAGGGCTGGTTGCAAATTAACGTTTATAGATCTGCTTATTGTTTTCATCAGATCTGACTTGGATTTTAAAAAAAGAAATGACTGTGACATCAGGTCCCAAGGAAGCCTGTTGAATTCAGCAAGAGTAAAGGAGAACATTCAAAAGAAATTTTTGGTTTATGGTAGCCAATATTTCCAAGATGGGACAGAAATTAGCTCATCCATCCCAGCTAATCTCAGTAAGTACAGGGCACTTAAATGTAGACATGAATGTTTGACTTCCCAATGAGTCTGTTTCTTGAAAATATCATTCAGTGTTCTTTTGAAAATTTAAATGACTTTTTATTCATGTTTGTTTTGTTTTGCTTTTTGGACAAAAGATATTTGGTAAAGTAAAGCTTTTTTTTTTTTTTTCAAGACCGAAGTAAACAAATTGCACACTATAGTTGTATTGTCTACTATGTTCCTAGAAGGATTGATTCTTGTAAAGAGCATGCAAAAATATATTTAATCCTATTACAAATTAGAATAATGGTTCATGAACCTAGATTATGCCTCAGAGCTCCTGATGTCTTAGAAAGAACAGTGATTTGGAGAATAAAAATTTCAGCCATAATTCTAGATTGATTATAGTAGTTATGCAAATGTAATTATAATTTTCTGTGCATAAAAACATATTTAAATAGAAAGCACTGCAATGATCTTATTCAGAAGCTACTCTGGTGAATACTTTTACTGTAAGGAAGAATTCGGTGTGTTTTAATAATTGTCAGGCGACCATTATGATTGTATATTACTATACTGTGTAATTTTCTTGAATTGGATATGTCTCTTTCTTTGTTCAATTTTAATTACCAAAAGTAATGACAAAGCTTAGTAAATATGCTAATTGTACACAATAGCAATTTTCTCCATGCAGGCATAAAATTATTGAAACAGTTTTTGCATTTCTAAAGGAAGAAGACTGTGTAGGGAGCTCATATGAGAGCCACAGGGGACAGCTTGTATTTGCTCTGAGATTCATTAAAATCAAGGTGGGGTACTGCTTTCCAGCAAATATATTTCAAGCAAGCTATTTTTTAAGATATTTGAGGCACTATGTCACCATGGATTTAGCCTTCATGTAATTGACGAATGAGAGAATTGGAGAATTCCATCCTTAATGTCCTTTGAATCCGACCCTAAAGATTTTTCTTAATCTTGTGTCTTTTGTGAAAACCTTCTGTGCTCAGTGACTGTAGAGATTGTGGCAATATTTACCAAAGTCACACTCATGACAAGACATCATCAAGAACTATGGTAGCTCTCCTGGCCATGGTAGAGTGTAGTCCAAACATATCTGGCTATTGTCATAAATGTTATTCTCTTGTGTATGAAAATTATAAAAACTCTCTAAGGATACTTTCAGCAAATTCTTAGTTGTTAATTGAAATTTTTGGGAAAAATAGTAACTGTAAGGTTATTGATTGAGACCATCCTGAGCTTTCTGACTCAGTGATTTCCTGGCTTGCAGGGATGTTCTATGTGTCATTAATTTTTTTATGAAGAAATTCATCAACTCTTAAAAACTTTATAAAGTTGATAATACTCTCCCCCAGCTATACATATACCTCCTAGTGACATTATGGCCCCAGTTATATAGAATAATCTTGTTACTTCAGATTTAAAAAGTGTCGAGTAATCTTGTGTGTTTTATAAAATTAGTAGATGAGAAAGAAAACTGCAATCCTGAAGCAGAGGTTTATTTTCTTCTCTCTCCTTTACAGCATTTTAAAAACTTGATCTACACTTGTATTGGTTCTTGCTAGGCACTTCAGATTCCACAGGAAAAGAGTTTTCCTATTAATTTTATTTACTATGTGCATGTCTTACATGGTGTTCAGAGTCACATTGTGGACTTTTGTTGGGAGAAAGGAATCAAAAAAATGTAAGATGCCATTGCTCCAAACGAGTTTCCAGTGCAATGAAATTTCACTTAGCTCCTGACTTCTAAGCTTTCTCTATTCTCCCAAACTTAGCAAACATGGCCCTTTCCACATCTAGACGATAAAGGAAGCTAATTATCCACAAGACAACATGAAGAAGAACCTAAACTCAGATCAGAACTCAGTTATTCAGTGTTCTCTCCATTATCTGCAAGCTAATTCATGGTGGGTTCAATGACTCTCACGTAACAGATATGTCATCCTATCCCAAGTCATTTAGAAAACCTCATGTTTGGTCAAGGCTGTTTTTAAAACATTGAACTCCTATTTTAGGGATGTTGAGATACTTAGGAAAACATAATCAATAGGGCAAGTATCTTGATGTATGAATAATCTTATCTATTGTCTCGTTGATGGTTATTCAAATTTAAAGAGAATAAATTTTCTCATCATATCCTTGATAGATCTCTTAGGCTCATCATCGAAGTTTCATGACAAAGTCAGAATTGGTGGCTGGGCAGGGTAAACTTTCACCATTTGTTGACAACATTGGGAGTTACAGTAACACTTTCCCCGCTGAGGTATTTTAGGGAGTTAATGTATATTAGGTTGCCCAAGAGACTGAAGTTTTATACCTTTTGTCCAGGGTGATTGTTGACAGTGCCATTTACAAAGTTGCTCTGATTTGAAAAATATACTCTATTATTACGATGAAAGAGCATTGCATCTTTCTAAACTTTAAGACCTAAATATTTTCTTTTCCTTCTTGGGTGGTGTTTCTTAAAAAAAGTCCCAGTCACAGTACAACTATGAACTAGTAGTCATAACTCAACCTAGGTACCATACTTTGCCTACTTGTGCTTGAAATCTAGGACATACAATCAGGGAGAGAAAGAATTTGGATATTGTACTAAATTGGAAAGTCATCCAGTTTCAGAAAAAAAATAGCACGTAAATTCTATTCTGTAATTTATTTCATGGTACTTTATTAATAGTATTTACTTGCCTTTTTATTCCATTGTATGCTTTTCAAACTCTTCAAAAATAATATATACTTTTTCATGAAAAATACACTTCAGTTGAGACCTGACATCAGGCAGCATACATGTGTCTTTCTAAAAAAAGAAAAAAATAATAATGCCTGTGCTTTCTGAATGGGATCCACTAATCATCTCTGTTACTAGAGCCCCAAGAACAGAGCCCCTTATTTCCAACTATAAAAGGAGCTGCTAGGATAAACCAAAGCAATCAAAAAATTTATAACCCTGCACACATTAGATGGTTCCGAAGCTTTAAAAATAGAAATAATGAATGATTTCATTTTCCTTTTATATTCTAAAATTATGCTTGCTTCATTAAAAGCAGAGAATATTTCACAACACTTTGTCCTCATAAAGTGGAGGTATTTGAAATACCCTTAAAGATGCTTTTGTTTTCTTTATGATAGTGCCTTTCATGAAGGCTGACCTAGTTTGGGTTCCAGTTTTTTGGTTGTAGAGAGCAATATGCTACTTTACTATGTTCTTTCACTTTTATTTCCCATTTAGAGTAAATTACTCAGTTTTGTTCCCTTGATTTCACAGAAACTTAAAGTTGTGAGGGACTTAGAAGGTCATATAGTCTCACCACTTACCTAGTGCAGACATTTCCTTCGTGGTCTTCATGGATGATCATCTAACCTCTCCTCAAATATTTTTAGTCCTCAAGATAGCCTGTTCCATTGTTAAATGGTTCTGATTATCAAGAAGTTTGGTCTTATCCAACAAATTTAATAAACTTTTATTGAGTATTATCTACACTGTATAACACCCAATACCAGAAACAAAAATAAACAAAATATGATTTATCCCTGCAGAGGGTTTCTTTTTGTTAATAGAGACAGGAGTCTCACTATGTTACCCAGGCTGGTCTCAAAGACTTGGCCTCAAGTGATCATCCGCCTCAGCCTCCCAGAGTGCTGGATTACATGAATGAGCCACCATGCCCAGCCTTATTTTCTTTTCTGGCTCTTGTTTAACACATCTTCCTAACATTTTCCTGAATAGGACATATGCTTATATGGGCAAGTGGGCAATAACCTTTCTCCCTATGTTTTTTTTTTTTTAATAGTACACATTTTCAACCTGGGCACATGGGCAAATCCAAAATATTTCTTTCTCGAGTATTGAAGTCTTTTAGAAATGTAAAAAAAAGGAACACTTAAAAAAAAAAAAACAAAAACCCTGTCCTTAAAACCTTTGTTTAAAACACCCATAAAAAAGAATGCTCTTGTATAATCTTTTTTACATCAAAAAGTAAGTTCTCTGTGTTCATACTCTGGTCTTTACCTTTTTAGTCCCAGCCCCACATTCAGTGACACATGTCAAAGGGTTTTTATTCACGAGCAAAGTTTTGTACACAAATAATCGTAAAATGGATTAGTACTTTTTAGCAATACAATGAAAATGCTGTATGAGGAAAAAAGTCTAAAATTACATACTCGAAGTACCTAATTATGGAAGAGGCATTTCATTTGTTTCTTGAAAGGTGGGTATATCAATAGGTAGAAGATGAAGAAAAGTGTAAATTAGGAGATCCAAGGAGAGAATCCATACAGTAGGTCAGGAAGTGGCCCAGAATCCTGAGAATGGTTCAGGGAATGACTGGCATGTGGAATAGGAAAGGGGGAATGCATAACAAAAGTCTATAAAGACAGTTGGTGGGCAGGTGATAGAAAACCCGATAAGGGATTTGGACTTGTTCTGCAGGCATTGGAGAGCCATCGATGTTTTTTAAGCCAGAGAATGGAATTATTAGAGCTGTGCTTTGGGAAAATGACTTCACCAGCTGATTGCAAAATGGTCTAAGAGGGCAGAGACTAAAAGCTGAATGACAGCTAAGGAGGCAATCGCAGCAGTTCAGGAGGGTTGTAATGAAAATGAGAACTAGGGTAATGGCAGTGAGAGTGTGGTACAAGCAAGGGTAACCTTGCCGAATCAGCAGGACTTGGCCACTGAGTGTGAGGGTTGAGGATGGCGAGAGTAAATGTTACAAAGAAAGGGAGAAAACTGAGGAACTTCCATGTCCACAAGACTCATTGAAGAATGACTCATTTTGTATAAGAGCGATCAATGCCAGTCACTAATGAGGTAAAAAGACAATTAAGGTGTGATTCCAGCTTCACTCAACATATACTCATTGTGTTTTCTTCAATAGCACAAGATAATGGAGGCAAGTAATACATTCAGGAAGCTCTCTACAGGGCAAAATAGATTCCAATAAAACGAACAGATCTAACTATGGTAAAAATGCAAGCACTGGAAGGGCAGTACATTATTGTGGAGAATTAGCAGACAAGCATCCTAGGTGGAGACTTCAGCACGAGCAAAGGCCTGTGGTTGTGAAGATGCTCAGTGTTTTTCGATCACGTAGAATTTGGTGCAGAAGGTAATTAGAATGCAGAAAAGTACATAATTTTGAGCAGATGTTTAGAGAATATTAAATACTTTATAAAAGAGGTTAGACTTTAATTCTCTAGGTAATGGGAAGCTCTGAAAGAGTGTGTTTTTGTTGTTGTTAGTTTTGTTTTGTTTTCAGCAGTCATGTGAAGTTATTTGCTCTAGGTTTTGAAAAGTAATACTGGTGAAGAATGAATGATACATTCCATAGTATGAAGTCTGAGGTCTTGGGACACCACTGAGTAGACTCTAATCATTGTCCAGGGTGGCAGTGCTATTAGTGGTCTGATGAAAAGCACTAAACTGGTAGAAACAGAAAATGATTTAGAGCCATTTCAGAGGTGAAGCAAGTTCCCATCCTCTTAAGTATTAATACTAGAAATCAAAGTATAATATTTGTAGAAAAGTGTATCTCTTTTTCTGAGATAATCATCTTCCTGCTTCCCACAGTATACTGTATCTTTGTTCTGCATAGCATTTGGTGGTATAACATTATGATTCCCTCCTACAGGTTTCCTACTATCTTTTCACAGTGGGTAGTTACATTATAAGAATTATTTTTGCCAGAACTTGAGAAGAACATGCTCTATTCATTGGTAATTCCTTATGTTTTTGTGTCAGGAACAATAAATAAATGTAAAATATTCAATAATTAACTGAAAGAAGAAAGGTAGTGGTTTCATGAAGCATTTATTATTCCTTTGGTTACTATAGATTATCACCTGGCTATAGGGCAACAGCCTGTCCCACTGTTTTCTAAACTCTGGTGCCCTCATGATGCCATGTTTAAACAATCCACTTCTCAAACTGTGTATCTGTGGAATTCAAAAAATGTTTCCAGGGTTTCAGCAATGAGATGAGCAATTGCTTTTAGCTTCCTTCTGTCTTTCCTAAAGAAGTCTAAGTTATTGTAATTTGCACTTTAACTAGATGCATATAGTAAGGAATGAATTTGAATAATCTGCCATGGTGTTTGGGAGACAGAAGATAATGGAAACTCTGCACGTAACATTCCCTGCCTAGACTATAATTCATAATGTCGAATTAGCTGCATCATTACTACCAACTAGTGTGTATTAACTGAGCCGTCTTCAGGTTGTTGATTTGAGAGGTAAAGGAAGGTAGGGAGAAAGGGCAAAGAAGAGGTGGCCTTGAATAATTCTGTGAATTTTCAGAGGGAAAAGTCTAAACAAACAGTGCAAAAGTTAATATTAAAACACCACTTTTGCAACCATGAAGTTTGATATGCCAAGGTGGTTAAATTGGGAATAGTGAAAAGACTCAAGAAAACGGCAGGAACTAATACACAGAAAAATAACCTGCCTCCAAAACCAATTTTTAAAAATCACATACAAATGAACACCAGACAATACCAAAGATTCTTCTATACTTTTTACATACGTGACTTAACTTTTACATATATGTTCTTGTGAATTTTGAGAGATTAATAAATGTATTGCAGAATGATAAAATGTTATGGAGTACAATAAATATTTTACTATGATTGAAAGAGTCACTAAACACAAATCTTTCCTTACTCCCAGGCGTATCTCTAAAATGTCTGTCTAACCCTGTCACTGTCCTGCTTTGTATGTTTAAGCTGCTTGGATTCCTTAACATGAACTACAATACCCTCATTGTGATCTAACCTCTGCCTATCTCTATTTACAACTTCTTTTATCTCTGTCACCACAACGTAAACATTTTACCCTAGCAACACTCTACTTGCCTGCCACCAAATTCACCATGACTTTTCATACCCCTGTGGCTTTATTCTTTTACTTCAAAACAATAATTATTACACTGTGCTTAAATTATACATTTCTATCTCTCCAACTAGACTTTATTGCCAAGAAATATTTTCAAATGAAGTAGGCACCTGTTAAGTCAAGGGGAAGCAAAATATTCCATCTGGAGCAACATTAAACGTATATATTCTATTAATATTTTACATCTAGAAATACCTATGGAACTGCTCATCATTTCTTACCTGTAGCTCCTCAGGGAATATTGGAAATATTATCTGTTTCAGATATGATTCTGAAAGATCACTATGTTATAGTTTGAAAATTTTAAAACGAGGATGTAAAAAGGTGATAAATAATTTTAAAGTTTATAGTAGACTTTAGGAAAACTGAGTTAAACATATGAAGCAAAAAAAGCACATCAATTTTCAAGAATGGCTCATGTACCCATTTACACTGCACATTCTGCAAACTGTTTTGAGTAACTGCTTTGCAGCTTCAAGGAGGTTGCCAACAGATTTTATCAACTTTCAAATAAGGAGGAATGGATGATATAACAGGGATTGAGAATAAATATTACATTGACAAAATTAGACAGTCATTTCCTCATACTGGCAAAATATAATAGACATCACAAATTTAAGAAATAAAACACCTATAATAACAAACAATAAAAATAAATAAAAAAATAAAGAAAAGAAATAAAACAGCTTTCGAAGTAGGAAAAATTCATGGTTGACATTACTAATAGAGATACATAACAGGAATAAGGAAATGTATAAATTGCCTTTGTAATTACGTTCCAAAGTTGAAAGCAACTAGCTGCGCAATCTTAAGAAGCTATTTCTCTTTCCCAAGTCTCTGATATCTCATGCAGAAATTAAAAGGGTTGGACTGGAATTAGGGTCGCGAGATGTGTAGCCTGTATATCATTCCTGCCATTAGTTCCTCCTGTGCCTGCAATAAATGTTGATGGACAATTAATCAGGGTACTCCCTTCCATCAACCTGCAGAACCTTTCTAAACAATCTAAAAGCCACTGCTATTATATAGGAGTTGACTAAGAGAGAAAAATAACTTACTTTTTAGTTGTTGAAGCCTATGGATCTCTTTCTTGCTCCAAACTCTAAACCATAAGCAAGTTCATACTTTGGAATGGGCAGTATGACACAGCCCGTGATACTATAAAGAACTTGCGGGTTTTTAAATGTTTGCCTAGATTCTTCTGAGTTTTCCCAATGATTTTATAATATCACTGCCTTTTATTTGTTCTGCCCTTCTAACTTTCCCCCCGAACTTTATTTTCCTTTATTATTCATCTATTTCCCCACCTGCCCCAACACTTCGAGGTCAATAGAACACAGAGTTGAACTAACTCACCTTTATCATCTTTAGTCATGCAGCCAACTATAAGCCAAGCCCAACCCAGCATACAGATCCCTTGATTCCTAGTCTGTTTCCCTGGAATGGCAGACAGAGTAGGGCTGAGAGATGAGGGAAGGACAATGGCCTGAAAGCCAGTAATATGCAGTTTTGTGAGCAAAACCCAGTAAACTTGTACATTAAAGAACAAATATTTCAATCTTCTATTCCCATTCTTGGAAGGATTTTTTAGTTTATGCCTTTTTGATAAAAATTCTTAACTGGAATCTGAAGCTGGAAAAACAAATATGACTGATATCCTAATATTCTTGCCATCCGTGAAAGCCAGAAGCTAAAATAGGACCTGTGGGAGGAATCTAGACCAGAGTTACATCTTTCTGTTCTCAGTGTTTGGTATGAAGGTGATACAGGCCTCGTAGAATGAGTTTGGGAGTATTTTCTTCCTCCTCAATTTTTTCAAATAGTTTAGGTAGGATTGGTATTAGTTCTTTGAATGCTTGCTGGAATTCAGCAGCAAAGGTGTCGGGTCCTGGGCTTTTCTTTGATGGGAGACTTTTTATTAGTGCTTCTACCTCTTTACTTGTTGGTTTATTCATGTTTTGGATTTCTTCCTGATTCCGTCTTGGTAGGTTGTTTGTGTCTAGGAATTTATTCATTTCTTCTAAGTTTTCCAATTTATTGGCATATGGTTGCTCATAGTAATCTCTAATGATCCTTTGAAGTTCTGCAGTCTGTTGTTAACGTCTTCTCTTTCTGATATTATTTATTTGGGTCTTCTCTCTCTTTTTCTTAATTAGTCTGGCTAAAGGTATGTCTGCTTTGTTTATCTTTTCAAAAAATGAATTTTTTGCTTCATGATTTTTTTGTTGGTTTTAATTTATTTCTTCTCCGATTTTTTTTATTTCTTCTAATTTGGGGTTTGGTTTGCTCTTGTTTTTCTAGTTCTTTGAGATTCATCATTAGGTCATTTATTTGAAGCTTTTCTACTTTTTCGATGAAGGCACTTATTGCTATAAACTTTCCTTTTATTACTTTGCTGTATCCTGTAGGTTTTTTTTTGTTTTGTTTTGTTTTTTGAGACAGAGTCTTGCTCTGTTGCCTGGGCTAGAGTGCCGTGGCGTCAGCCTAGCTCACAGCAACCTCAAACTCCTGGGCTCAAGCGATCCTTCTGCCTCAGCCTCCCAAGTAGCTGGGACTACAGGCATGTGCCACCATTTTTATATTTATATACATATATTTATATATTTTTAGTTGTCCATATCATTTCTTTCTATTTTTTAGTAGAGATGGGGTCTCGCTCTTGCTCAGGCTGTTCTCCAACTCCTGACCTTGAGCAATCCACCTGCCTCGGCCTCCCAGAGTGCTAGGATTACAGGCGTGAGCCACCGCGCCCGGCCCCATAGGTTTTGATATATTGTGTTTTCATTTGTTTTAAGAAATTTTTTAATTTCCTTCTTAATATCTTCATTGATCCACTGGTCAATCAGGAGCATATTATTTAATTTCCATGTGTTTATATAGTTTGCAACGTTCCTCTTGTTATTGACTTCTAGTTTAATTCCATTGTGGTCACTGAAAATACTTGATATGATTTCAATTTTTGAAGACATTTTTTGGGGTCTAACATATGGTCTATCCTTGAGAATGGTCTATGAGCTGATGAGAAAAATGTGTATTCTGAAGCTGTTGGATGAAACACTTTGTAAATATCTGTTAGGTCCATTTGGTCTATAGTGCAGATTAACTCCAATGTTTCTGTGAATTTTCTCTCTGGATGATCTGTCCAATGCTGAAAGTGGATTGTTGAGGTCTCCAATGTTTATCATCTTGGGGTCTATGTCTCTATTTAGATCTGATAATATCTGCTTTATATATCTGGGTACTCCAGCGTTGGGTGCATATATATTTAGAATCCTTATATTCTCTCACTGGATTGAGCCTTGCGTCATTACATAATCACCTTCTTTGTCTCTTTTTATAATTTCTATCTTGAAATCTATTTTTTCTGATACAAGTGTAGCTATTCCTGCTCTTTTTTGGTTTCCATTTGCATGGGATGTCTTTTTCCATCCCTTTATTTTCAGTCTATGTGTGTCTTTATAGGCAGTGGTCCCCAACCTTTTTGGCATCAGGGACTGTTTCATGGGAGACCATTTTTCCACAGATAAGGGAGTAGGGAAGCAGAGCTCAGATGGTGATGCAAACAATGGGAAGCAGCTGTGAATACAGATGAAGCTTCACTTGCTCACTGGCCCACCGCTCACCAGGATGAAGCTTCACTTGCTTGCCTGGCGCTCACCTCCTGCTGTGTGGCCCTCTAGTTCCTAAGTTTGATAGAAGACAATTTCTGCATGGACAGTGGTGGGGAGGCAGCAGAGCTCTGTGGCCCAGTCCCTAACAGGCCACAGACTGATACTGGTCTGCAGCCTGGGGATTGCGGACCACGCTTTATAGGCCTAGTGTGTTTATTGTAGACAACATATATTTGGGTCTTGTTTTTTTTTAATCCATTCAGCCACTCTATGTCTTTTGATTGGAGAGTTTAGTCCATTCACATTTAATGTTGTTATTGACAGGTAAGGATTTACTACTATTGTGTTGTTGTTGTTTGATTTCTGGTTGGTTCATGATCCTCTCTTTCTTCCTTTGTTAAAAGTGATTTTTCTCTGGTAGTATGCTTTAATTTCTTTTCGTTTTTTATATATCTATTGTAGGTTTTTTGATTTGATGTTACCATGAAGCTTACAAAAAACATTTTATAACTGATTATTTTAAACATATGACAACTCTGTTTATAAACAAATAAACAAGCAAAGAGAAATGTAAAAGAAATTCATCACTTTAGCTTTCCACCCCAGTTTTTACTTTTTGTGGTTTCCATCTATGTCTGTCTAATCTATCTCTCAAAAAGTTGTTATAGTTGTTTTTAATAGATTTGCCTTTTACTCTTCCTCCTCAAGATGTAAGTGGTTTATGCACTCCAATTACAGCAATATAGTATTCTGTATTTGTGTACTCACTGTTACCAGTGAGTTGTATACATTCAGATGTTTTTATTATTGTTCATTAATGTCTTTTTCTTTCCTATTGAAAAGCTCCTTTTAGCATTTTTTGTAGGACAGGTCTGGTGTTGCTGAAATCTCTTAAGTTTTGTTTATCTGAGAAAGTCTTTATTTCTCCTTCATATTTGAAGGATATTTTTGCAGGATATAATATTCTATGGTGAAGGTTTTTTCTTTCAGCATTGCAACTATGTCATGCCACTTGCTCTCTCTGGCCTGTAAGCTTTCCCCTGAGAAGTCTACTGCCAGACACATTGGAACTCCTTTATATGTTATTTTTTTTTCCTTATTTCTTGCTTCGCTTAGGACCTTTTCTTTGTCTGTGACCTTCAGGAGTTTGACTATTAAATGCCTTGAGGTAGTCTTATTTGGGTTAAAACTGCTCGGTGTTCTGTGACCTTCTTTTACCTGAATATTGATATCTTTCTTTAGGTTTAGAAAGTTCTCTGTTATTCTTTGAATAAACTTTCTACCCCAATGTCTCTCTCTATCTCCTCTTTAAGGCCAGTAACTCTTAGATTTGCCCTTTTGAGGCTATTTTCTAGATCTTGCAGGCATGCTTCATTCTTTTTTTTTCTCTTCTGACTGTTTATTTCCAAATGACCTGTCTTCAAGCTTACCAATTCTTTCTTCTGCTTGATCAATACTGCTGTTGATAGCTTCTGATGCATTTCTCAGTTTGTCAAATGAATTGTTCAGCTCTAGATTTCTACTTGATTTCTTATTTTATTATTTCAATGTCTTTTTTTTTTTTTTTTTTTTTTTTTTTGAGACAGAGTCTCACTCTCTTGCCTGGGGCGAGTGCCGTGGCGTCAGCCTAGCTCACAGCAACCTCAAACTCCCGGGCTCAAGCAATCCTACTGTCTCAGCCTCCCGAGTAGCTGGGACTACAGGCATGCACCACCATGCCCGGCTAATTTTTTCTATATATATTTTTAGCTGTCCAATT